>SKCR01007333.1:0-33863 GCA_019454045.1 Zanthoxylum bungeanum | reverse complement strand
TACAATTAAAGAATCAAACATTCAATATAAAATAATAAAGACACATAATAGAAACTCAAATTTATGTAATCTGCGGATGACTTAAAATGTCTATGTGTTTCATCAATTAACACCATAACCCCAAGGGGTTGGCTCAGTAATAAATATATTGAGCTTGAGTGGTTTGTTCGTTCTAAAATTCAAGGTTCGAATCCAACTGTATGCATTTCCTTAGGGCCATGCCTCTGGTATAAAAATTAATAAACTTACCCTGATCTGTATGAGAAACTTCTAAGAGCACGAATCACAAATCTCAAAGATTATTTGAGATGCGCGTAACTGGCGCGTATAACATCGGTTACCAAAAAAAAAATAAATTAACACGAAATCCAAGACAACTCAAATGATTGCTCCAGTAGGCAGTGCAAATAAACCAAAAACTAAACAGTTAACACCATTGTTAGATTGTATGCTTTATTTTGATGGTTTCATATACAATGGTACATGGATGCAATTAAAAGAGAATTGAAATAGACTGCCAGATTCAAAGAAAAATGACGGCAGAATAGTATATATATATATATATATATATATTAGTTTTTTTCCGTGTCTACGGCAGGTGTTACAGTATTGGCCCGTGCCTACGGCACGGTGTTACAGTATTTGCTCGTGCCCTATGGCACGGTGTTACATAATTAAATGATTTTATTTTTTAATTAAAATGATGCACGTGCTACGGCACGGTGTTACAGTATTTGCCCGTGCCTACGGCACGTTGTTACAGAAGAATTAAATGATTTTATTTTAACTTTCTATTTTTTAATTTGAAATTTTTGACCTTTTCCATCTCAATCACTCTATTCCCTCCAATTACCAATGAAATGATCTAGGCCGTCATTAAGCCACATAAAGAGAGCCGTTGGATACACTCTCTTCTCCAAATTATCTCCTTTATTATAGTATATATTATATATATATATATATATATATATAGTATATATTATATATATATATATATATATATATATATATATATATAAACACTAATTAATTTCTTCAAAAAACACTAATTAATTTTGAAAACTCAATATTTGACATATTATTAAAAATATATAAATTCTAAAAAATTTTGTTTACCCGTCTATCCAAAAATTATAAATTGAATTATAAATATAAAAAAATATCAATCTATTTTATATCAGATGTATACGTAATATTTAACATATGTTTCAATCGTATATCTAAATTTGGTACAAATTCAATACACTTTATAATATTTGAATGGACCAGTGAACAAAATTCTAAGATTTGTATAAATTTTGTGACGTGCTAATATTTGAATATACGATTGATAATTTCTTTAAGGGTTAAAACTTAAAGTGTTTAAATAGTCGAATTATTGAAGTTGTAGGATCAAATTCTTCAAGAAAAAAGTTATGATAAGTTAATATTTTAAATATATAATATATAAAATAACATTATTTTATTTTATTTTTTTGAACACAAATAACATTGTTTTTGGGTTAGGGAGCTCTGCCCATTTTTGGTCTTGTATAGTTTAGGTTACTAAACCCCATCCCCTATTCCAAATATTCTTTCTTTTTCCACTTTCTCTACTTTTCAACACATACAATTTAGTACTCTTAATTAAACAACATGTTGTTTTGAAAAACACAATCACCAACTCCATCTCATCAACTCCTAATTCAAATTCTAAATTTCTATATATACATTCACTCTTACATCTTTCAATCTATCCTCCAAAACCCAAAAAAAAAAAAAAAAAATCGCAATGGAAATTTACGGATTAATGTTCCTTATTCTTCTTATGATCGTCACGTTATCTGTCACATCAGCTCAAACTCTTCTCAATGAGGAACCAAACCCTACGGTGGTTCTTCCGGTCTCGTCCAATCCCGTCTCGACACCTATTGCCAATGCACAACAATTACCTACACCATCATCCACACAACCTATTCCCACTAGTGCCACTATTGTCAAACCTGACCCTGACCATGACCATGACCACACCTTAAATTTCTTCATGCATGACATTCTCGGCGGGTCCAACCCGTCGGCCGTGGCCGTCACCGGAATAGTCAACAACCCGGGAGTCGGCGGTCAAGTCGCTTTCGCCAAACCCAATGGTGCAAACCTCCCTATAAATAATGGGGTACCCCAAAGTAATGGTCTTATAAATAACAACAACGTCCCATTTCTTACAGGCCTAAGTGGGGTTACTCAAAATGTTGTACAAAACAATAACAATGGCAACAATGGAATCTTCAACTTCCCTGCTGCTTCCAATGGCGGCCAGTTTTCATCCGGGTCTGTGCTGCAAAAGCTGATGTTTGGCACCATGACTGTCATTGATGATGAGCTAACCCTAGGGCACGAGCTAGGGTCACCATTTTTGGGCAAGGCACAAGGGTTTTATGTGGCCAGTTCTGTTGATGGGACTAGCCAAACTATGGCATTTACGACTTTGTTTGCTGAAGGTAACTTTGTTGATAGCCTCAGCTTTTTTGGGGTTCATCGGACGGCTGTTTCGGAGTCTCAGCTGGCGATTATGGGCGGTACCGGCAAGTATGTTAATGCTAAGGGCTTTGCCATTGTTAAGACTGTGCCTGAGATTAATCAGCATGAAACTGATGGAGTTGAGACTCTGCTGGAATTTATTGTTTATATTAGCTATTAAATTCCGCTATAAACATGGTCTGGCCGCCGTAAAGATAAAACTGCGTATATATTGAATCCTTCCAAAAACTCACAGTAGGTGAAATTTCGTACGCTAGGCCATCTATTCAGAAACAGGATGTGGGGAAGTTGTGTTTAAGAAATTTAGTGTTGTGTGAAAAATTTGTTGTGTGTTTCTCTTTCATCTGCAATGGTGAAATTGTTTCTTGAAATGTGAATGTGAGAAGATATTGCATGAAATTTTTATTTACAACTTTGATTTTATATGCACATTTCTAACAATCTTTGACTAGTTTAGTTACTAAAATCTTTTAACAGTGATACAAAAGATATTGGATTTGAACTCCGCTCCGAATAGATGAAAAATCAATTGAGTTTTTTAGTCTAATAATCTTTTATCGCCTTGATTTATACTCCATCAAATAATTACATATCGATTCTTCTATTAGTAGATATCGTTGTAAAATCTCGACGGTGGTTAGGGGTGGTAATTTGGGTTACGATTCGTTTATTCGTTCGATTCGATTCGCTTTAAAGCGAATACGAGTTTGGAAAAATGGATTCGTTTAATAAATGGATCCATTCGAATCGAATAAGAATTTAAGCTCATTGATTCGTTTAGGATTCGTTTTATTATTTTTATTTACTAGTTCTTTTTATTTTTCAATTAAGATTCGAGAAATTATAGCTAATTACCATAGAAAAAGTAATATTTTCGATATTTGATGATGTATTTTTAGTAATTATATTAATTACATATTTCATATGTATATATTTATGAAGAATTAATGTAAATCAAATGTGGTAAATTATTTCATTAAATAATATCATGACTAAATGAATAAACGAATATTCGTATTCGATTTGTTTAATGAACGAATCGAATACGAATACGAATCCTGATATTGTGATTCGTTTAATAAACGAATCGAATACGAATCCATCATATTTTGATTCGATTCATTTATGAGTCAATAAAAATTTGATTCGTTAATTCGATTCACCATCTCTAACGGTGGTACAAGAGATGTTTGATTTGAAGTTTGAACTCCGCTTGAAAATGGGTGGAAAGTGAATTTATTTTCTAATTTTAAAATATTTCCTTATGAATTAAGAAAGACTACACGTTCATTAACAGAGCTAAGGCACTTCACAAAGAGAATCTATATGTACAGATATCTCATAGGACTTGACCTTAATTTTACAAACAAACAAATTAAAAATCCATAAAGTTTTTATGTAGCTATTTTTTTTCAATTTAATTTGGACTTGCCTTGAGTATTCCCTTTCCACTCATCCTTTTTGTTACATTTGGCCTAGAATTGAACTTACCCTCAGATTCTTCCAAGCCCTCAATATGATATCAATATCCTGAAGTGATTGAAAAACTGAGGTTTATTCTTGGTTCACTTAAATCAAGCTTCTGGTTTTAACCAAGGCCGTGCCTACCGTGATGATCAAGTGTTAACTTATTATCCGTTTGATCACAAGTTCAAACCTCAATGGGATCAAATCAGGGCTAAAACGGCGAAAAACGGATAAAAATAACAAAAATGAAAACTTACGTCAGACGCATTAGAGAAGGATTGTGTCTGTGAGAAAACAGGGGTGGGTTCGGATCTTATAAACAATCTATGAAAAAATACGAAAAAGGGTCCGTACATCAAATGATTTATAACCAGAAAGGAACTGAATTATATTAATCACAAAATCATTAATACAACAGGAGGAGTTCTCTCATAGATTAATTTCAGATACATCATTAATACAAGACACATAATATAAGAAACACTCAAACATCCACACAACATTCAAACAAACATACTACTCAAACCTCAGTGAGATAAACACTAAACTTCACAATGGTATCATGACCGTCCGTTGTATGCTGATCTTCCTGATGAATCGTTTCAACAGTTGCATACCCTTTAGCATTCTCATACTTCCCAGTCCCACCAATCACAGCAACCTGAGACTCATGCGACGCCGTTCTATGAACCCCAAACAAGCTAATACTATCCAGAATTGCATCATGATGATCATGTTCATGTAACAAAACAGTCAATGCAAGTGTTTGACTAGTTCCATCAAGAGAGCTAGCTAAGTAAAACCCTTGTGCATTTCCAATGACACCTGATCCCAGCTCGTGCCCTTCTGTCAGTTCATCGTCTATGACAGTTATGGTACCGAACATGAGCTTCTGAAGCAAGGCTCCGGAGGGGAGCTGCCCGGCTGATACAAAAGGTTGGTTGTTGTTGTCGCCATTGACAATGTTGTTGGTGCCTGTGTTTTGTAACACTGTGTTGGGTTGTGCTCCTTGTAGGCCAGTTAAGAAAGGGGCATTGTTGGGATTTATGATGTTGTTGAGGTTGTTTGTGTTTAGAAGTGGGGTCCCACCTTGGACTGGGAAGATGTTGTTATTGGCCTTGGAGAAAGGGATTCCGTTGATCTCTGTATTGGCTATGATCCCTGTCACCACCCTAGCTGATGGGTGGGATCCACCTAAGATATCATGCATGAAAAAGGACAATGGTTCGGTTTGTGGGCCCGCATTTGCCACCGTGGCACTAGCTGCCACAGCTGGCGGTGTGGTGGTGGTGGTGGTGGGACCGGCAGGTAATTGTGCCACATCATCCGCAGGTGCTGCCGCGTCATCAACAGGTGGCGTCACCACAGCGGGGGCTTCAGCCTCATCATCTGGGGTGGCAGCAGCTGGAGACTGGCCACTAGGAAGTGTGGTGGTTGGAGGGACAGTTGTCGCGACCGGATTGGTGGGTTCGGGTGAGTCAGCAATGACTGGGGGCTGAGGATCCACCTCATCAAGGATTCTTGCTGAGTTTGCACATCTTAAAGTGATGGCTAGGAACAAGAGGTAGATGGTTGCCTTGATTTCAGCCATTTGATTCTTATGCAAGAGGGAATTTAGGAAACAGATTTGAGAGACAATTTGTTGAAGGACAATGGAGGAACCTGTGCTGTTTATATAAGTTTTGATTTGTCAGTGCTATAAGAAGAAGTGGAGTTGATGATATGGAGTTGTTAGATACTTGCCTGTGTTTTAGTTGAAGAGCAAACTAACTCTTATATGATGGTACTGACATTTAATACACAAATTTTGCTTTAGCTGTTTCTTTTTTAGATCTTACAGAACAATTATTTTAGCTTTATTATGTGGTTTAGTTGTCTCTAACACAATTGCAGAAAAAAATTTCTGGTCAATCCTCAAAAGCAATATCCAGTACCAAATTTTGCTAACAGAAGTGGACTCTCTTTAGTTTTGCGTTACTGTCACTATTAAAGCAATAGTGTCTTTCTAGACACTTAAGGATTGTAAATACACTTCTGTTTATGTGCTAAAATGACCTAACCTTATTTATTATTATTTATTTTTTTTGAAATCGTTGGAAACCCTACCGTCAAACCATCCATTCTGGGCTTAGGCGGAGCAGGTAAAACCTCCGACTGTCCTAGACCCTTACAAGAAACGCACTCCCTGAATTCGAACTCAGGATCTCAACGTGAGATCATGAACCCTTCACCACCAAATCACGCCATTTGGGGACTAAAATGATATGGATTACTCCTGCAATTTGTTGCATATAAAGTGCATTTGCAATTGCTTCATTGCACATATTGTCTTATATGCCATTAAGTTCTTAAAGCAAATTGGTATTTCCATAAAAAAAACATCAACAATTTAAATTCATCAGTTTGTTAGATGATTCTTGTTTTTGGGATGATTAAAATTTTCAGTTACAGCTTTAACGATTTCAAGAGATAGCCGGTTCTGATATGTATTTGTTAGGAATTTAAACACCAGCGACACACGATTTACTTGATTTATCCTAAATCGGAATACATCCAAAGTGTTAATACGTTTTCACTATTGAAAGAGAGAATATATACCGAAAATTACATCAAACCCTAGAGAATGATGAATACACGTTTATATACTAATGTGTTATCGGTCCGTCCCTTCGTTTCATAATCTAAATCTTACAAAATATATCATAATATTTCCCAATAGACCGTCAAACGAAATGGATAGTGCGCTACCAGGCTCCACCAACATAACAATATTCACCTATACTTGGAAACAAACTAAGCTATTAGCATTCTTTGTTGTATTGGTCATGGGCACTGAAGTTCCGGAGAAAATCTACAATATAACGGAGGTACCATATCGTCCGTTACACAAAGAATTACTCGAAGTTGAGAGCCAGGTATTTGTTGACTGCTAATTAGACTAACTGTTTTGTACTCAATGGAGAAAAAAGTTAGCATTGAACTCAAAATTTGATTCATTTTCTGAAATTCAAAGTTAGCAGAGGTCTTGATAACAGCAATGAATTCATCAGAAACTGATATGAAATCTTTATATATATATTTCCAAAATTTTAAAAACTACATATTGTTTAAGAAAAAGCAATCAATTGCCAACAACAAACTTGTAAGATCCTACTAACTGAGATAAACATTGAACAACAGGAACTTGTTGGCTTCATGTTCTTGCCCAGCAGCAGCCACAGCCTTGACAGTTGCATACCCATTGGCGCCGTCATATTTTCCAGTGCCACCAATAACAGCAATATGAGATTCTGCTACATCTTTCCGATACACTCCGAAAAATCTGAGGCCATCCTTGAACTCACTACTAGCAAAACTAGCAGTCATAGCCATCATATGACTAGTACCATCTTCAGAACTAGCAACATGCATCCCTTGTGCTTTGCCAAGTACTTGTTGTTGTGAACCAGATTCTGAGCTTCCCAATAAGTCCTCATCAATTGCCATCAATGTCCCAAATTCCAATTCCTGAAGAGTAGCTCTAGCCGGAAAGAACAAGCCAGTGCTTGATGGATCAAGTGTTTGTGTTGAGAATCCAACAGACGGGTCGGATTCGGATATTGGGATACCTCCAATGGGAGGAAAAAGGCCTAATGATTTAGGGAATGGCAGCTGACTGGTGACTGGTTTTGATTTGGTCACAGTGACATTGAGCACATCTTTGATAGGAATGTGATTTTGTGATGACTCTGATGATGGATGATGGTTGTGATGGCTAGGAGTTGTGTTGCCAAGGTTTCTAGCTGAGGATGATGATTGGTTGTTGATGATTATAGCCATGAACAAGAGTGACAAGGCTATGGAGGATGGGAGCTTGTTGGCCATTTTTGTTGTGAAATTGTGCTTTCATTTTTCAGTTGCATGTTAATTCTGTTCAATTATAGATGAAAGATAATTTGAGATTTTGGTTTTGTTGGGGTTGTTAGTATTTGGTGATATTGTTATGGACCTACAAATCTCAAACACCTTGTCTTTTACATATTTACACCCACTTTCTTCATAATTTTACTTTCCAATTTTGCAATATTCATATTAATACTTATTAATTTTATCCTCCAACCGAAACCGTTGAGTTCCATTATTAAAATTCAAATAAATTTTAATTTTAATTTAATTTAATAAAATTTAAATAAATAAAAAAATTTTATTATATTTATTTGATAATAATATCAAATTACAAATTTTTTTAAAATTTAATTTCTATTTTTTCGGTTCCGGTTACACATTCTTATGGAACCGAATCCGAATCAAAATTATCCGATTTATGGAACCTGGAACCATCTGATTCGAAACCGAACCGAATCGATTTGAATCGGTGGCCAGGTCTAACAGAGAAAAAGATTTATGAGTATTATACTATGAAATTATATGATATAATATTATCATATTAATAGTACAAATAGTTTCAAAGAATCCCTCTATTACTTTTTACATTTTATTTTAGAATTTTTTTTCTTAAAAATAAAAATGATATTTTTAAAATAACCGAGTTGAATCTTCATCTTCACTAACCAACCTTGCTCTCAAAACCCTAACACCTCTTCTTCTTCTGTCAAAACCCTAACCCTAACACCACTATGTACCTCTACAGTCTCACTCTCCAGCAACCCACCGGCATATTGACCGCAATAAACGGCAACTTCTCCGGCACCAAAACCCCCGAAATCGTCGTCGCGCGCGGCAAAGTCCTCGAGCTCCTCCGCCCCGAATCCTCCGGCAAAATCGAAACCCTTCTCTCCACCGATGTCTTCGGCGCCATTCGCTCCCTCGCCCAATTCCGCCTCACCGGCTCCCAAAAAGACTACATCGTAGTGGGGTCCGATTCGGGTCGGATCGTAATCCTGGAATACAACCCTTCAAGAAATGCATTCGATAAAGTTCACCAAGAGACATTCGGGAAGTCGGGTTGCCGTCGGATCGTTCCGGGTCAGTACTTGGCTGTTGACCCGAAAGGTCGAGCTGTTATGATTGGTGCGTGTGAAAAGCAAAAATTAGTTTATGTTTTGAATAGACTATGCTGCTAGATTAACAATTTCTTCACCTTTAGAGGCACACAAATCACAGACGATAGTTTATTCGATATGCGGGATTGATTGTGGGTTTGATAACCCATTTTCGCTGCCATTGAGTTGGATTACTCTGAGGCTGACCAGGATTCTACTGGGCAGGCAGCGAGTGAGGCGCAAAAGCATTTAACGTTTTATGAGCTAGATTTAGGGCTTAATCATGTTTCTAGGAAATGGTCAGAACCAGTGGATAATGGGGCTAATATGTTGGTTACAGTGCCCGGAGGAGGGGATGGGCTAGTGGGGTTCTAGTTTGTGCTGAGAATTTTGTCATTTATAAGAACCAGGGTCATCCGGATGTTAGGGCTGTGATTCCTAGACGTGCGGATTTGCCTGCTGAACGTGGGGTTTTGATTGTTTCAGCTGCGACGCACAGGCAGAAAACGTTGTTTTTCTTTTTGTTGCAGACGGAGTATGGGGATATATTTAAGGTTACTTTGGAGCATGATAATGAGCATGTTAGTGAGTTGAAGATTAAGTATTTTGATACTATTCCGGTAACTGCATCAATGTGTGTATTGAAGTCGGGTTATTTGTTTGCGGCGTCTGAGTTTGGGGATCATTCTTTGTATCAGTTTCAGGCAATTGGGGCTGACCCGGATGTGGAGGCCTCATCTGCTACGTTGATGGAGACTGAAGAAGGATTTCAGCCTGTGTTTTTCCAGCCTAGAGGGTTGAAGAATCTTGTTAGGATTGAGCAGGTTGAAAGTCTGATGCCAATAATGGATATGAAGATTGCAAATTTGTTTGAGGAGGAAGCACCTCAGATATTTACGCTATGTGGACGTGGTCCTCGTTCGTCACTTAGGATACTGAGGCCTGGTTTGGCTGTGAGCGAGATGGCTGTGTCGCAGCTTCCTGGTGTCCCGAGTGCTGTCTGGACTGTGAAAAAGAATGTTAATGACGAGTTTGATGCATACATTGTTGTTTCTTTCAACAACGCAACTCTTGTGCTTTCAATCGGTGAAACTGTTGAAGAAGTTAGTGATAGTGGGTTTCTTGATACTACCCCTTCACTTGCTGTTTCTCTGATCGGCGATGACTCTCTGATGCAAGTTCATCCCAGTGGTATTAGGCATATTAGGGAAGATGGGCGTATTAATGAGTGGAGAACACCTGGAAAGAGGACAATTGTTAAGGTTGGCTCCAATAGACTTCAAGTGGTTATTGCACTGAGTGGAGGGGAGCTTATTTACTTCGAGGTGGATATGAATGGACAACTGATGGAAGTGGAGAAGCACGAAATGTCTGGAGATGTGGCTTGTTTGGATATTGCCCCAGTTCCTGAAGGAAGGCAGAGATCACGTTTCCTTGCTGTGGGTTCATATGACAATACGATACGTGTCTTATCGTTAGATCCTGATGATTGTATGCAGATTCTGAGTGTCCAAAGTGTGTCCTCACCTCCCGAATCTCTCCTTTTCCTTGAAGTTCAAGCATCAGTGTGGGGGAGGATGGTGCTGATCACCCTGCTAGTCTTTTCCTCAATTCGGGTTTGCAGAATGGGGTTCTGTTTAGAACAGTGGTAGATATGGTGACAGGTCAGCTTTCAGATTCCCGTTCCAGGTTCTTGGGGCTGAGACCCCCAAAGCTCTTTTCTGTTGTTGTGGGAGGCCGGGCTGCAATGCTTTGCTTGTCTAGTCGACCCTGGCTTGGTTATATTCACCGTGGACGTTTCCTTTTAACACCTTTATCTTATGAGACTCTTGAATATGCTGCCTCATTTTCATCTGATCAGTGTGTGGAAGGTGTTGTTTCTGTTGCTGGGAATGCATTGAGGGTTTTTACCATTGAGCGACTAGGAGAAACTTCAACGAAACTACTCTTCCTTTAAGGTACACACCAAGAAAATTTGTTCTTCAACCTAAGAAGAAATTACTGGTAATTATTGAGAGCGACCAAGGAGCACTCACGGCAGAAGAGCGTGAAGCTGCAAAAAAGGAGTGCTTTGAGGCTGCTGGAATGGGGGAAAATGGAAATGGTAACATGGAGATGGAAAATGGTGACGATGAGAATAAGGGTGATCCGCTTTCTGATGAGCAGTATGGTTATCCAAAGGCAGAATCAGACAAGTGGGTTTCTTGCATCAGAGTTCTTGATCCGAGGTCAGCTAATACTACTTGTCTACTAGAGCTTCAGGACAATGAGGCTGCCTTCAGCATATGTACTGTGAATTTTCATGATAAGGAGTATGGAGCTCTCTTGGCTGTTGGTACGGCAAAGGGACTGCAGTTTTGGCCCAAAAGAAACATGGTTGCTGGTTATATTCATATTTACAGGTTTGTGGAAGATGGAAAATCCCTTGAACTTCTGCACAAGACACAAGTGGAAGGCGTTCCTCTTGCTTTATGCCAGTTTCAGGGAAGACTACTCGCTGGTATTGGCCCTGTGCTGAGATTGTATGACTTGGGAAAAAAGAGATTGCTTAGAAAATGTGAGAATAAGCTGTTTCCTAACACTATCGTCTCAATTAACACCTATCGTGATCGAATCTATGTAGGTGACATCCAAGAGGTATGTTTCCTGAATGGTTTACATTCAATGTTTTCTATATTTACATTGTTGTTTGTTCATATGTTTATTTGATAATGGTCTGCTGAAGGTGATCTACTTGTAAATTGCATTATGCACTGAATTTTTTTTATATTGCTGCGGTTTGCAGTCATTCCATTTCTGCAAGTACAGACGGGATGAGAATCAACTCTATATTTTTGCTGACGATTCTGTTCCAAGATGGCTGACTGCAGCACACCACATAGATTTTGACACCATGGCAGGTGCAGACAAGTTTGGGAATATCTACTTTGTGCGACTACCGCAAGATGTTTCAGATGAGATAGAAGAAGATCCAACTGGTGGGAAGATAAAATGGGAGCAGGGGAAGCTTAATGGAGCTCCGAACAAGATGGATGAGATAGTACAGTTTCACGTTGGTGATGTGGTCACATCCTTGCAGAAGGCATCCCTGGTTCCAGGGGGTGGGGAGAGTGTCATTTATGGGACAGTGATGGGGAGCTTGGGGGCCATGCTTGCATTCTCCTCCAGAGATGACGTTGACTTCTTTTCTCACCTTGAGATGCATATGAGGCAGGAACATCCACCATTGTGTGGACGAGATCACAGGCTTATAGATCTGCTTATTTCCCCGTTAAGGTAAACCTCTATCCTCTGACATGGATTTATTATTACTGTTCTAGGTTTTGACACTTGCATTTGAATCTTTTGGTGTTACTGAATAATTAAGAAATATCGAATATTGATTTGTGCCATTGAAGTGCATTTACCCGCATGTGGCTGGAAATCATCTGATATAAACTCGTTAATTACTCCTCTTGTGTAGTTTCTGAGAGTTTGAAATAATTTTGCAGGATGTGATTGATGGGGATCTATGCGAGCAGTTCCCAACACTGCCTCTAGAGATGCAAAGAAAGATTGCCGATGAACTGGATAGGACTCCCGGTGAGATTCTGAAGAAACTTGAAGAAATTAGAAACAAGATCGTATGAGAAAAGAAACTATTTTGGATGCAGCGTTTTAGACCTTACAGTGTGGGAAATCTTGTGTGCTGAGCCATCCTTTTATTTATTTATTGTATATACGGACAGCAATCTGGCGATTCGCAGAAGTGGATACTATCTTCTGGTGCCGAAAATTTTCTCTCTGTTTCTCTGTATTGCTAGTACCCTTTAGTTAATGCCAAGACTTGGTCATGTGTTCTTTTAGTGGTTCCAATTGCAATCATACTCTTGTAATCCAATCGGTTTGATTCGATAAATAACCAATTGCTATTTCTTTTCATATGCCTCTGTAGGCGCAATAAGGATCGAGATCTGATTGGGAATCTTTCAAGAGAAATATTACAAACACAGAAAAATCATTCAAATCCAGCCATTGATGCTTAGGTGGTTGGATTTGTATGGATAGTGTTGCATTTGGTCATAAAAATCTGTCAATACAGATTCAGCCACCTAAACATCTGTGGCTGAATGTTTAGGTGGCTGAATCTGTATATAATATTTTTCATCTTTCAAATATGATCGAATAGAAAGAGCTAACCGAGCAAAAACACAAAAGAAAAAAGGAGCATTTGTTTCTTTACACATATCTTCATTTTGAACCTTCCTTGCAAAAGACAATTAGAGAGACTTAAACTAAATTATAATCGATTCAGACAATTTTATTTAACCAAAAAAAAAAAAAAAAAACATATTGTATGGTTCGGTTTGATTCGGTTCAATAAAAAACCGAAACAAACGGGAAAAAGTCTACCCTTACTTGAAACTTTTCAAGTGTAAGGATTTCCTAAAGAAACTCTATTATCTAACCAGATGATGATGTCTCTAAACACAATGTTAATGTTGTCTTGTGGCTCTCCATAAAGTAAGCCATGCCACATTTCTGGATACAACTTGAGACCCTTGTCTTTGCTTGAAGCCACTTCTAACAGTGTCTTGCTTGCCTCTTTATCTTCTTCCCCATGAAGAATCAAAAACGGCAGTGAGATCTGCAATGCTTTTAATTAAATCACCGCCCTCAAAAGAAAGATTAATGGGGTTGAGTAACAAACCTCCGAAAGTCTCTGCTCGAGATCCAAGCTGATTCTGTAAAGCTCGTGTGCAGTTTTCATCCGAGGTGGCCCTTTGTAGCAATATTTGTTTGCTCTAATCTGTTAAGAATTAAGCACTGTAATTGCAAAGAACATAGGCACCAGCTTCGTTTTTTATTACTGTGATTAATGTCGCAAACTCAAGTGGGTTAAATAAAATAATTTAAATGGGAATATAAGTTTGTTGATTCATTCTCTTTATAAGTTGGTTTTAAAAATGAGTTCTATTTATGAGTTTGTAATGATTGGTATTAGAACATGTATTATGTTGCCGAGTATGAGATCAGTATATATGCGGCTTCATGATCTGTAGACGGGACGACCTAGAGAGGGTTGCTATTAAAGAAAAGATCCGAAAGTCACACAACTAAGTATGATCAGCGGTCGTACGTCGATGTTGATTACGAAGCTTAGTGGAATGTTAGAATTCAAAATTTTCAACTTTTAAATCACATCACCAACGAAACCTTTAATAATAAGAAATGAATGACAAAGGATTAGGATGGTAATTAATGTAACCTGCTCTCTAACTGCAGGCTCTTTAAATGCAAGATGGATTATGTCTTGATCATCAATGGATGTCGCTAGACCAGGCCACGGTTCCGGTTCGGAATCAGAATCGAACCGGTTGGAATCGGACGGTTCCGGAACCGGAACCGTAAAGGATCGATTCGGCGGCCCTAAATAAAAAAAAGGCTAACGGCAAAAAAATATATATTATTGTAATTCCTAACATACCTCTAATAACGGTAATAAAACGGTTATTTTTAGGGGCATTTTCTGTATCAAAAAGATTCTAAAATTCTATAAATATGGGTCATTTTTCATTATTTCAACACACTAATTTCTCATCTCTCTCAATTCCTACAATTCTCTTATTCTCAATTCTCTCATTTATAATAAAAAATTAGTTATTATCATTCTCAATTTTCTTATTCTTCTTACTCATTTCTTAAACAAAAAATGGCAAGCTCATCTGATAACATAATGTCAAATATGCCAACCCAAGAGAGCGACCTTAATGTCGGTTCACAATCACGGAGAAGAGAAGTTAAGTCTCGTTCCTCGGATGTTTTCAAAATTTATTTTCATTTAGACGATATCGATGAAGGTGCAAGAGCAGTTTGCAACCATTATGGGGTTTCCTACAATTTTTCTGGTGGATACGGTAATATGATCAAGCACATGGAAAGACATCATGCGGTTGAACTTGGATATGATACGACACAAACTCAAATGGCCAGGTACGCATCATCTAGTAGAGGTACGAGTGCTGTAGATTTATTTAAATATTCTGATGCAAAAAATAGAGAAGAATTTACGAAATTAACTTGTATGACATATCTTTCTTTAAGTTTTGGTGAAAAACTTCATTTTACTAATTACGTGCATAATACTTTAAATCCTGCTGCATGTAAAATGACTCGAAATACACAAAACATCATATTTTTAAATTATACAAAGATGGTAAAATTATTTTAAATAAAATATTTAAAGATATTAAAAGTCATATTTCTATATGTTCTGATATTTGGAGTGACCATTGGCGAAAACACTCATACATGAGTGTGACTTGTCATTGGATTGATGCATCATTTACCATGTAAAAATGACTTATTGCATTTAGAGTTTTTGATGACCAAGATACCGCACAAAATATTTATAGAATGATGAAGATATTTTTTGATGACTATGGTTTAGTAGATAAGATTTTAACAATTGGATTTGATAATGCATCTGCAAATACTGCATCCATCAATGATTTAAAAGAAATATGTCAACCAAATTTATGGGGTCAGTTTTTTCATATTCGTTGCACATGTCATGTCCTTAATTTATGTGTTCAAGATGGTCTGGAAAAATTATCACATTTCATTGATCCTATTAAGACATCACTTAATTGTATTTGATCATACTCTCGATGAACTTATTGAAAGTAACGATCCTAATGATATTGTTTTATTAGAAGCCATTATTGTTATGAAACATAAATGATTGAATTATTTTAGAGAAATTCTTTTACTTTATCTTATTGCTGCTGTGTTTGATCCTAAATTTAAATTATAAGGTTTGAATAGTGCTTTACAAGCTTACTATGGTTATTTAGGAATATTAGATGATATTGATATTACAAGAATAATAGTGAGATTAAGAAATGATTTAATTGAGTTATTTAATGATTATATTGTAAGATATAACTTAGGAACATTAGGTGAATCTAGTAGTAGCGCACCAGTAATTCAAACAAGACTTAGCGCAGAGGATCATTGGTTACTGCAACGAAATAAAAAAGCTAGGGATACGACAAATAATAACCCCGAATTAGATAATTATTTATCTATAAATTTCAAGTTTCCTACTGAAAGTTTAGTTAGTAAAAATTTTAAAATCCTTGAATGGTGGAACCGACATCAAAATATATATCATGTTTTATTAATTATTGCTAAAGAGATATTTGCAGCACCTATTTAGTTAGTCTTAATGCTTCTTGTTAACTGGCCATTAATAAGATTGATCTGGTAAACTTAAAATAAACTTGGAAAAAGAATTTTAGGTTTAAACCTTAGACTCAATAACCACGATCTTCATTGATGATAAATAACCCTTTAATAGATTTCCTTAGAGGATAAGAATATACCTGTCGGGCAGGGGTAGCCATAATGGAACTTAATCTTAATGAATTCAGGTAACTTGGTTGACATAGGAATATGATTAATTGAGTTATACTGAATATTTGTATCTGACCATCGGAAAATATTTTTACATATTTTCGTGTTCCAGGTTAATAAACCAATATATTGCACAAACGTAAGATGCCCACTTCATCTTTCAAAGATATTGGTAGGATTCACACCCATGAATAGTTTCATAATTTTAAATTTTCATCAATTTATTTTTGTGCAATTTTATCTACTTGTTTTAGTTTAAAGTCACCATCCAATCAAACAACCAATCCATTAGATACTTGTAATAATTTTGCTTCATAAATTAATAGCTTAGGTATTAAGTCCTCGTGTGATCGATACTTTTTATACTACTTGAACGATACGTGCGCATGCGTTATACGAGTGTGATTACGCCGGTAAAGATTTTGGCGTCATTGCCGGTGACTTATTTATTTTTTACTATTATTTTGAGGTTAGATACATTTACATGTGTCTAATTTTATTTTATTTACTATTTCTGTTTTCTTGTGTTTCAGGTTCTCAGACACTACATGAGACGAACCAGAAGCTTTGAAATCCGACCGCCGACCCAGAAAAATGAAAGAATCATCAGACAGTTGAGAAGGGAAAGACGAGACGGCCAATAAGCACTAATCAACATGGAACCTGAACATTTGGAAGTTGCACCACCAATTCTCATTCAAGACAGAACCATTCCGGTGGTTGACGGCTTCATTTCCTGTATTGTACTTCCTCCCTTACCAGCAAATACGTGTGACATCAAAACATGCATTCAGATGATTCAACAGTCAGTTCAGTTTGGGGGGAATGCAATTGAAGGTCCTAATGCTCACATCAGCAACTTCCTGGAAGTTTGTGGCACTTTTAATTACAACCGAGCGGTAGAAGAAGCAATGAGACTACATATTTTCCCATATTCTTTGAAAGACAGTGCTAAGGCTTGGCTTCATTCACTACCAGCAGGTTCCATCACAACTTGGAACATTCTAGCCTCTAAATTCCTTGCAAAGTATTTTCCTCCAGCCAGAACTGCAAAGTTGAGGAATGATATCACATCCTTTGTGCAACATGACTCAGAATCTCTCTGCGAAGCTTGGGAAATGTACAAGGATTTGCTCAGAAAATGTCATCACCATGAGATTGCAAAGTGGTTACAAGTCCAAACATTCTATAATGGACTTTCTGGACTGATGAGAACCACAATTGATGCTGCTGCTGGAGGAACTTTGATGGCGAAAGGAGAAGATCAGGCCTGAGACCTAATTGAAGAAATGGCCAACAACAATTATTGGTAGCCAACAGAGCAAAACATGATCTAAAGAATTGCAGGAATCCACGAAGTTGGAGCCAACACAACAATGAATGCCAAGCTGGAGCAGATGTGCAAATGCATGGAAACACTTAGCAGCAAGTTGTAAACATCGCCAGAGCCATAAATTCACCATATGGAGGAGCACCAGAGGCAAATCAACATGAAGAGACGATGAATTATGTCAATAATTTCAACAGACAGAGGAATAATCCATATTCCAACACCTACAACCCATGGTGGAGGAATCATCCCAATTTCACATGGAGCAATAATTCAGGGCAAAAGAACAATTCACCATCTGGATTCCAACAACAGAACAAAGGCCAAGAGTATGAGAAAGAACTAGAAATGAAAGAATGGTTTACAGAGACGTTCAAAAAGCAAGAGGAAAAATACGATGCTTTAGCAACTATGGTTCAAAATCAAGTAGCATTGAATCAAAGCCATTCAGCTTATATTAAAGCACTGGAGAATCAAATGAGACAAATAGCTAATGCTCAGAATTACAGACCGCCAGGTAATCTTCCAAGCAACACAGAACCAAATCCAAGGAATAGAGGGAATGAGCAATGTTCCATTGAGGAAATTCCAAAAGAAGCAGTCCCACATATGGAGGAAAAAAAAACAAAGGAAAAAGATCAAATTAACATACCTCCACCTTTTCCACAGCGACTTCAGAAAAATAAACTGGACAAGCAGTTTGCTCGATTCCTGGAGGTGTTCAAAAAGTTGCACATCAACATTCCATTTGTAGAAGCGTTGAAAGAAATGCCTAGCTATGTCAAATTCATGAAAGACATTCTTTCACGAAAATGGAGATTGGGAGATTATGAGACATTAGCATTGACAAAAGAATACAGCGCCATCATTTAGAGGAAACTTCCCCCGAAGTTGAAAGATCCTGGCAGTTTCATTGTCCCATGCACCATTGGAGAAAATTATATTGGTAAGACTTTATGTGATTTAGGTACAAGTGTTAATTTAATGCCTTTTTCGATTTACAGGAAACTGCAAATTGGAGAAGCAATGCCCACCTCAGTCTCTCTGCAACTTGTGGATAGAACGCTCGCATTTTCGAGAGGAGTAGTTGAAGATGTACTGGTCAAATTTTACAAACTCATTCTCCCAGCAGATTTTATTATCCTTGACATGTAAGAAGATAAAGATGTGTCAATCATCATTGGGAAACCATTCTTGGCTACAGGTCGAACTGTTATTGATGTACAAAAAGGAGAACTAACCATGAAAGTGCAGGACCAAGAAGTTACCTTCAATGTTTCAAAGCCATGAAATGCTCGAATGATGAAAAATAGGATAAATGTTTCAGAATTGATGTTGTAGATAGTATCATCCAAGATGATGATGCAATGCCACTTCCCACGGATAAACTTGAAGTTTGTATCACCAACATAACTGACAGCGACCTAGATGCTGAAATTCGGGAATGTATCAACTACATTGACAAGCCATTTCGCTTCAAATCGACATCACATGTGGAAAGTCTGGAATTACAGAAGAAAGAGCGAATCAAACCTTCGATTGAAGAACCACTGCAGTTGGAGCTAAAGTTACTTCCGAGCCATCTCAGGTATGCATTCTTGGGAAACTCTTCTGAATTACCTGTGATTATTTCTTCTTCGCTAACATTGGAGCATGAAGAAAAGTTTATGAGAGTGTTACGAGAACACAAGAATTCCATTGGCTGGACTATAACAGACATTCGAGGCATTAGTCTATCATTTTGCCTGCACAAAATTCTGATGAACGATGAGTACAAACCCACGGTGGAGCATCAACGGAGACTAAATTCAATCATGAAAGATGTAGTGAAGAAAGAAATTATCAAATGGTTGGATGCTGACATCATCTACACCATCTCTGACAGCACTTGTGTGAGTCCTATGCAGTATGTGCCAAAGAAAATAGGAATAATTGTAGTCGCAAATGAAAAGAACGAGTTGATTCCAACAAGAACGGTGACTGGATGGAGAGTATACATGGACTACCAGATGCTGAACAAAGAAACGAGGAAAGATCATTTTCCGCTGTCATTCGTTGACCAGATGCTAGACAGACTGGTGGGACATGAATTCTATTATTTTCTGGACTGATACTCGAGGTACAATCAGATTGCCATCGCCACAACAGATCAGGAGAAAACCACCTTTACATGCCCGTATGGTACTTTTGCTTTCCGCAGGATGCCATTTGGACTATGTAATGCTCATGCTCAATTTCAACGTTGCATGATGGCCATCTTCTCAAACATGCTGGAACAATGTAGGAAGGTTTTCATGGATGATTTCTCTGTATTTGGAGACTCTTTCGACCATTGCTTGTAAAATCTAGAACATGTATTACAAAGGTGTGAAGATACCAACCTGGTACTCAATTGGGAGAAATGCCACTTCATGGTGCAGGAAGGCATCATTCTGGGACATCGAATCTCACAAAAGGGAATCAATGTAGACAAATCAAAGATCGAGATAATTGAAAAACTACCTCCATCAACATTTGTCAAAAGGGATTCAGAGTTTCTCGAACATGCAGGCTTTTACAGGAGATTTATCAAAGACTTCTCAAAGATTGCCAAACCTATGTGCAATCTTCTGGAGAAGGATGTGCCTTTCAACTTCACCAAAAAATGCTACGAAGCTTTTGAGATCTTGAAACAGAAGCTGGTTTCTGCCCCTATCATAGTAGCACTAGATTTGACCTTTCCATTTTAAGTAATGTGTGATGCTAGTGATTTTGTTGTATGTGCAGTTTTGTGACAACACAAAGCAAAAAAATTTCACACCATTTATTACTCCAGCAGAACTCTGAATGAAGCTCAACTCAACTACACAACCACTGAAAATGAGTTGCTTGCAGTTGTGTTTGTTTTTGACAAATTCTGCTCTTATCTGCTTGGTCCCAAAGTGGTGGTCTACACAGCTCATTCAGCAATCAAATACCTGATCGCGAAGAAAGATGCCAAACCCAAATTGATCCGTTGGATACTTCTACTGCAAGAATTTGACGTGGAGATCCGAGATAGGAAAGAGACAGAAAACCAAATGGCAGATCATTTATCGAGGCTCGAGAATAGAGAAACAACTGGCAAAGAACTGACAATCAAAGAAACTTCTCCAGATGAACAGCTGTTTGCGATGAAGCAGTATGATGTCCCTTGGTATGCTGACTATGTCAACTACATAGTTCGGGAAAATGGCCGTTGGAATGGATAACTCAACAACAGAAGAAATTCTTCAAAGAAGTCAAGCATTATGTCTGCGATGAGCCGTACCTGTTCAAACACTGTGCTGATCAATTACTGAGACATTATGTTCCACATGAGGAGGTCAACAGTGTCCTGCAATATTGTCATTCATCACCATACGATAGACACTTCAGCAGGAATAAAACTGCAGCCAAAGTCCTACAATCAGGTTTGTTCTAGCCCACTCTTTTTAAAGATGCTTACTTATTTTCTCTTCAATATGACAAGTGCCAGGGAACGGGAAATATTTCAAGGAGAAATGAAGGACCTCTGCAAAATATTCTGGAAGTGGAGATATTTGATGTATGAGGAATTGATTTTATGGGACCCTTTGTTCCATCATTCGGAAACATGTACATACTATTTGTAGTAGACTACGTCTCCAAATGGGTTGAAGCAATTGCACTGCCATCAAATGATTCGAAAGCGGTGATAAAATTCCTTAAAAAGAATATTTTCACTCGCTTTGGAACACCTAGTGTGATTATCAGTGATGGTGGCACACATTTTTGCAACAGATAATTCGATGAACTCTTATCCAAATACAGAGTTACTCATAAAGTTGCCACTACCTACCATCCACAGTCAAATGGGTAGGTTGGAGTTTCAAATAGGGAGATCAAAAGAATCTTGGAGAGAACCGTTGGATCAACAAGGAATGACTGGTCTGAAAAATTAGATGACGCATTATGGGCCTACCGGACAGCTTACAAGGCACCCATTGGTATGTCCCCATATCGAATGGTGTTTGGGAAAACATGTCATCTGCTAGTGGAGCTTGAACACAAGGCATATTGGGCACTGAAGAAGTTGAATTTTGATCTACAAGCAGCAATAGAGAAAAGACTCCACTAACTCAACAAATCGGAGGAATTTCGTCTACATGCTTATGAGAATGCCAAACTGTATAAAGAAAAGACCAAGAAATGGCATGATAAAAAAATTAGTGCGCAGACAACTGGAGCCGGGGCAGCAGGTGTTGTTATACGATTCACGGTTGAAACTTTTCCCTGGAAAGATGAAATCAAAATGGCCAAGTCCATTTGTGATTACTCAGGTTTTACTATACGAAGTTGTTGAGATATACAACTCCAAGTCAAACAACACATTCAATGTTAACAGGCAGCGTGTCAAACACTACTGGGGAGACTCAATTGAGCGACAAAAAGAAAGTGTCACACTTTCAGATCCAGCCTAATGTTCGGGCAGTCATGTCTAGCTGACGACGTTAAACTTAACGCTAGCAATGAGGCAACCCATGCAATTTGTGTATATATTCAGATTTGGTGTGTTTTATTTTTGTGTGTTTAATTTGTGTGGGTAAAGTCACATTTCAGGATGGAAGAAACTCTCACGAATCTTCACAAGCAATTTCATTCTCTCCATCAAAACTCTCTGATGAAAGTTTACAAAGCTCGCTTGGAACGAATGAGACTACTGATGATCAAAGGTATTCCTACTGACATTCCTTGGATTATTGAAGCACGGGTTCTCTGACTCTTTTATTTCACATCTGCCTGTTTAGGAAGAATCACATATACTAAAAAGAGAAGAGCCAAAAGAATGGGTGTATGCTATAAATGTGCTCGTATGGCATGTAATACCCATTGTCGTTCTTTAGGAATGATGTCTGATAACCGTGAAGATAAAATTAAATTCATTAGGGATGGCTTGAGTAATGAGTCTTTGGATGACATAACTAAGACTCTTGAGACGCATCCCCGTGAATATGTGTATCACGTAATTCACATGTTACATACACAGTTCCAAAAAAGAAAGACAACATTTAAGTCTCGAAAATCTGACTCTAAAAGACCATGTTTGCCAATTTATAAGAGAATTGGATAAGAAGTTTGTCCCTGACGCATAGATTTCAATCAAGCCGTTACTTTATATAAATATTATTTTCTTTGTCTTTATCTAATAATTGTGATTTGTTTTGTTATTTTCTTTTATTTTCTCCGACAGGATCCATAATTTTTGACTTTCACGATATATTTTACCGTTTAGTTAATATTTGTCATTTGACAGGTACTAGTGCTATTATTACTCACTCATTTTCAGGTTCTATAAATTCAACTCATCATTGCACTTTTGAAGGCATCCAGATTTGAGAAAGAAATACATAAAAAATGGAAACTACTTCAAGAAGACGAGTTGTAAATATCTGTGCATTTTACGGTACTAGTGCTGGTTCTAAACCAGAATTCGTTGCACCAGCACAGGAATTGGGTCGAGTCATAGCTGAAAGAAATATGCACTCAGTATATGGCAGTGGCAATCTTGGACTAATGAGGATCGTTTCAAGAGCTGTACAGGAATGAGGAAGTCAAGTTTTGGGAATCATCCCAAAACCTTTGGCAGATGTGAATCTTATAGGACAATCAAACAGAGAGGAATTAATCGTGCCATGGTATGTCTGAACGACTGGTTGAAATGATTAACCATGTTGATGCTTTTATTGTTTTGCCAGGTGGCTTGGGTACGATGGAGGAAATTTTTACAGTGTTATCTTGGGCGAACCTGAACATACATCAGAAACCGATTGGACTGTTTAACGCTGATGGATTTTATGACTTTCTTTGTGTGTTTCTTGATGATGTCCGAAGAAATGGGTTCGTGTCAAAACCTATAAAAGATCTCATTTTCACTGCCAGAACTGCCCATGATTTAATTGAACAACTTTTACCCTTTGAACCGCAAATTGACCCTATCATTTCCAAGATTAACTGGTTTGATAATTATCGTGGTAAGAAACGTCGGTTAAATCTGGATCTTAACCTTTAATTTTGTTTTTAAAGATGTAGAATTTCAGCTAACTAGGTACTGTTTTCTAAACTCTTCTTCTACTTTTAAGACATTTGGGACAATGTCTCATTTAGGTTTAGGGGAGGGGAATACTTGACTAGTATCTTGTTTTTATTATTTTATTTTGATTTTTAGTCAAAAAATTCCAAAAAATTCAAAAAAAATAATTTTTTTTATAAAAAAATATAATATTTTGTTTTTTTGTTCTTAATTTGATTAATCAGGTGAAATTGGTGTGGATAGATGTGTAAGGAATTCCCACTCCTGAGACGTATCTCAACCTTTTTCGTAACATGTTAATTTTTGTCTATTTCCTTTTGAATTATTAAATTTGTGAATTCTCCATAATACTGACTAAATTGGATCTTCATATGCCCATTTGACAGATATTATCAACATATATGGTAACATATAGCCATGAGATGTATTTGAAAATTTTGTAATATTCAGTGCTCTAGTTTAATTGGGGGAAGTATCTAAAAAGAAATGGAATAAAAAAAAAGAAAAAAGAAAGAAAAAAATTGTGTATATTTTAAAAAAAACGTCTGAGATCCGAGTCATTAAGTCTGTAGGGGTGTCTTAACACCTAGTGCCCTAAAGCCAACTGGTTTGGGAGTCACTGGCCTAAAGCTCGCTACATGGATCAAAGATGTTGAAAAAATAAAATAAAAACATCTGAAATCCGAGTAATAAAGTTCGTAGGGGTGTCTTAACACCTAGTGCCCTAAAGTCAACTGGCTTGGGAGTCACAGCCCCAAAGCTCGCTACATGGATGGAAGATATTGTATATAAAAAAAAAAATCAATTGCTAAAAAATGTGTGAATTCTGATATAACTTTAGAACAAAAATATTACTTTCTTTTGAACTACACTTCTGAATATTGTGGGCACAATGATTTGATTAATACCTTGTTGGTTGTGTATATGAAGAATGGTAAAAATAATCGGAGAATTTACTTATTTGGTAATTTAGAAAGAAGGAAAACAACTATTAACTTGGATAAGAAGTTTCATTTGCTTAGTCACTGACTTGTTTATTCTATTTTCTCTTGTCTTTTTTGCTTTTGTGTGCATTAGATTGACGTTTGTGGGTATCGTCACTATAAACCCTCACGAGACTACAACTCGTCCACTAAGGACACCTATGGGTTTAAAGGCTTATTGCATACGCTAAATGCAACCGTGATCCCTACGAAAGTGGCTTAGTTAAAATTTAATTGTTTATTGTATTTTATTTTGTTGTTTTGCTCGAGGACTAGCAAAATTTTAGGTTTGGGGGTGTGATTTTTGGAAAAATATATCAATATTTATCGCCTATTTTACCTAATATTTTGTTTAGTTTCTCGGGTCTGATGAACATTTTGATGTGTTTTAGTTTATTTTACAGATAAAATAAAATTAAGACTTAATGAAATCATTTAGGACGAAATGTGGGTCAAATAAGGGCAAAAAATGAACTTGACATTTTTATTTTGAAGATTGGAAACTTGAAATGACGTTCTAACGAAGTACAATTCGGAAATTCCAACTTTATTCAATTGTCGTATTTTGGCCATAACCTTTTACTCAATTATTGGATTGAGGTGATTCAAGTTCCAGATTAAAGAAGACTCAAAGATCTACAACTTTGAAGTTCAAAATAATTTCGAATTCTGAAGTTTCCATGACCGAATTGATAAAACATTCGGAAGTGTGTAATGTGTAATTATTAAAGTCATTTTCAAAAATAAAAAATAATAATAAAATAAAAAAAATAAAAATTTTCAAACTTCCATGAAACATGCTTGCATGTTTGGTAGATGATTTGGTGCCATATTTGGTGCCATGTTTGATGCTATGTTTGGTGTCATGTTTGGTGGAGCAATTGGTGGAGAAATTGGTGGAAGCCTTTAGATTTGCCTATAAATACCAAACTAAACTTTGTAATTTTTTCATGTTTTTTTGGTGGAATTTCTCCATTAAAACCTAAAGGAAAGTGTCTTGTATATTTATTTAAGTTTTATTGTATTTTCTTTTTATTTAATTAATAAAATTTTGTGTGTTTTCATTTACAGCATGAACATGTAATCTCATTCTGCAGGGGTGAAAATGTGAGACTTTTAATATAATGAATTAGATTAATCTCCCTTATTTTAATTAAAATTTGGATTAATTAGTTACCGCCTATATGGCCGGTTTAGGTGACCACCTTATTTACCGCCTATATGGTCGTTTTTACATTTCAAACGTAGTTTCCGCCTATATGGTTGGTTTAGGTAATAACCTTGTTACCGTCTATATGGTCGGTTGGATTTAATTGAGACAAATGGAATTACCGCCTTTATGGTCTGGTTAAATATAATTAATTAATCAGTAAACATTGACAATAAGGGAGATTTCTAATTTTTGAAATATTAAAAGTGGATCCTCTAACCCCAGCATTTTCTTTATTGTTTTATTTACGTTTTTAATTTCCAGCTTTTACTTTATGTCTTTTATTTTATTTAAGCTTTTACTAGCCTTAGATATGTGTTGTAACTAAGCTCGTTATCTGGGGTTGTGATGATTTCCAATATCACTGGTTTATAAGGGATTATTTTACAGTTTGGGTAATATAAAGGTTTATTTATTGAGTCTTAGTCTTAATGCTTCTTGTTAACTGGCCATTAATAAGATTGATCTGATAAACTTAAAATAAACTTGGAAAATGAATTTTAGGTTTAAACATTAGACTCAATAACCCACGATCTTCCTTGAGGATAAATAACCCTTTAATAGATTTCCTTACATGATATACCTGTCGGGCATGAGTAGCCATAATTGGAACTTAATCTTAATGAATTCAGGTAACTTGGTTGACATAGAAATGTGATTAATTGGGTTATATTGAATATTTGTATTTGACCATCGGAAGAAGCTTTTACATATTTTCGTGTTTCAGGTTAATAAATCAATATATTGCAAAAACGTAAGATAACCACTTCATCTTTAAAATATATTGGTATGATTCACAACCTTGGATAGTTTCATAATATTGAATTTTCATCAATTTAATTTCGTGTAATTTTATCTATTTGTTTTAAATTTAAAGTCGTCATTCAATCAAACAACCAATCCATTAGATACTTGTAATAATTTGACATCATAAATTAATAGCTTATGTATTAAGTCATCGTGAGATCGATGTTTTTTATACTACTTGAACGATACGTGCGCTTACGTTATACGCGTGTGATTACGCCGGTCAACTGAGGTAGGCTAGAGAGAGCATCTGCTGCTGTGTTTTTCTGGTCCAGGCTTGTAATGGATCTCATAATCAGACCCCAATAACTTGGGCAGGTACTGTTGTTATGCTGGAGTTTGTATTACCTGATCCATCAAGTTTTTTTAACTTTTGTGGTCAGTTTTAATGACAAAATGTCTTCCCATCAATTATTGTTTCCATTTCTGAACTGACTCCACTATTGCAACCAATTCTCTGACATAGGTTGAAGCTTTACAAAGCCTTATTGGAAGCTTTTTACTGAATAAGGCAATAGAGTGGTTCTGCTGCATTAGTACTGCACCTATGCCAATATCATTGGCATCAGTTTCAACTAGAAACTGCTCAAAGAAATTTGGCAAGGCTAACATTGTGGTTGAGATCATAACTTGCTTTAATTTATTGAAAGTAAGTTCAGCTTGTTCACTTCAGACAAACCCATTAAACTTCAGAAGATCTGTCAAAGGGGCTGCTATAATAGCATAGTGTATAACAAACCTCCTATAGTAACCTGTAATGCCAAGAAAAGTCCCAAGTGTTTGACATTCAAAGGGGTAGAACACTGTTTCATGGCTTGGATTTTGTTGTTGTCTAGTTCCACTCATTTAATAGATACCCAATGCCCTAAATACTCCGCTATTTCTTGCCCAAAAACACACTTCTGGATCTTGGCAAAAAGTTGGTTATCTAACAAACACTGCAAAGTGAGTCTGAGTTGTTCCAAATGGAGTTCCAAAGAAAGACTATAAACTAGAATGTCATCAAAAAATACAATGATAAATTTCCTAAGATAAGGTTTAAAAATCTAATTCATAGTTTCTTGAAAAGTGGATGGAGCATTAGTTAACCCGAAAGGCATTACTAGAAACTCATAATGACCCTCATGTGTTCTAAAGGTTGTCTTATGTAGATCATCAGG
This sequence comes from Zanthoxylum bungeanum, assembly GCA_019454045.1. Lineage (NCBI taxonomy): Eukaryota > Viridiplantae > Streptophyta > Magnoliopsida > Sapindales > Rutaceae > Zanthoxylum > Zanthoxylum bungeanum. The sequence continues at coordinate 5,939 of SKCR01007333.1, read as the reverse complement.
AGACATTCTTATCTGGTGGTACCCTTCCCTTAAATCCAGTTTTGAAAAAATACAGGCTCCATATAACTCATCTAGCAACTCATCCACAGTAGGAATAAGGAACCTATCTTTAATAGTGACTGCATTAAGAGCTCTATAATCCACACAAAACCTCCAAGAGCCATCTTTTTTCTTGACAAGCAATGCTGGTGAAGAGAATGGACTGATGTTGTTCTGAATCACCCCATTTTCCAATATTTCCTTGATACGTTTTTCTATCTCTTCCTTCTGAAAATAAGGATACCTATAAGGTCTGACTTGTATGGGTTTAGAATTTGGTATTAAATGGATGTGGTGATCAACTGCCCTTACTGGTGGTAGCCCTTCTGGTGTAGCAAAAATTGAGGGAAATTGATCAAGTAACAGTTGGATTTCGATATTACAGACTGGTATGGTTTGAGAATGGGTTACAACTTGTAGTTGGTAGTATGAAACTATGGCATCAATACTTTCCATCATCTTCAATTGAGGCAGAGACAAAGATTTCACCTTTGGACGAACATTTCAGCCAAGGTAATAGTTTTTCCTTTCTACTGGAATTGCATTTCCAGATTCTTGTAATCCATGATGGTTGGTCCTAGAGTTTCCAACCACTGAATTCCAAGGACCAAATTAGTTCCATGAATTGGCAGTATAAAGAAAATCAACAAGGAATTTTTGATGCTGCATGATGAGTGGAACTGATGGTGATATGCTATTGCACTTTAAAATTTCTCCATTTCCTACAATGACTTCAAAAGCCTCAGAACCTACTGCAGTTAATCTTAGATAAGTCATAATTCTTTGTTGGATGAAATTATGGGTACTACCACTATCTATCAACACATTGACTGATTTTCCATTGATGGACCCCTCCAATTTCAATGTTTTGGGATAGGGTTGGCTAGATAACGCATGATAACTAATCTTAGGCCTTTTATTATGATTAACAACCTTTTCCTCCCCTGGAACTTCAGTTGACTGCTCCTCATCATCCTCCTGATAACCTTCTTATGTTACCTTCATCAACAACATCTTGGCCTTACACTTATGGCCAGGATGAAACTTATTTTCACAATTGTAACATAAACCCTTATCCCTTCTTATTTGCATCTCAGCATGTGTTAGCCTTTTAACTGGCCAACCAGTTGGATTAGGGATTCCAGATTTCATATCCACTGACCTAGGCATTGAAAGATTATTAATGGTGCTAATGATTGAGGGATTTGTGACTTGGCTTATGTTATTTCTATATGTGAATCTAACGTCCCTAAGATTTTCCTCTTGCAGAACTGCTAGATCTACAGCCTTAATAAATGAAGCAGGCCTGAGAGCCATTACTTCTCTCATTATTAAAGGTTTCAACCCATGCACAAAACAGTTCAGTAAAGAAATCTCAGTTAATCCATTTACCTTGTTTGAAAGAGCCTCGAATTCCTTAATGAATGACCTCACTGTCGTGGTTTGTGTTAGCTTGAACAAAGCCCCTTCATGGTTCTCAAAGACACAGTCCTTGAATCTTATTGCTACAGCTGCTCTGAATGACCCCAAGATCTCAATTGACCATTCTTCTTTATCCAAGAATACCAGGCTAATGCCTCTCATTCCCAATGATAGGCAGCAATTGAGATTTTCTGTTCATCTAGTGTGGGATATGTATCAAAGAAGTGCTCAATCTTCAGCTTCCATCCATCCACATCTTGCCCATCAAACTTAGGAACTTCCAGTCTGAAATTCTTATATGGAATGGAAGACCCTCCTTGATCCCTAGGAGTTGCTTCTGAGGGAATTTGTGAACTTAAAGAAGGTTCATCAACATCAAATCTTGATGAAATTTTGCGAAGAAACTCTTCAAACCCTTGCATTGTTGCTGCATTTTCTGCAAATTTTTGAGCTTGTTCATCAAACTGTTGTTGAAGCCCTGCAATCTGCGACTGAACATCTTCATTTGAATTCGTTTTACCCATGGATCTCTCTCAATGAAAGCACCAAATTGTTAGATTTTATTCGAGATAAAAGCCAACGAAATTCTCCAAACTCCAAACTTTTACAAGTGATTTTGAAAATTGAGTCATACCTTTATTTATGTACTCAGCTTGATATTTATAGTAGAGTCATTTAGAAAATTCAGTTACAGGGGTAATATTGTATTTTCAATTGATTCTAACAGCCTGCTAACTAACTGCTAACAACTTTGTAACTTCCCTAATTAATTTTGGCGCCAAAACTCATTTCCCATTAAACAAATCTTGGTATCTCATTGGCTTCACAATGGCCCTTTGAGGTCTTAAAACTGGTTGTTGTAGAACATGATTCTGGTGTGGCAGATGGAACTGCTGCTGTGTGGCTGAGGCTGATTTTGATGTAGATGAGGTGTAACATATTGCATGTCAAATCTGCACCCCAAGGGGTCTGACTTGGTGATAAATGATTTAAAATTCGGTTGTCAGGTCCTGGGTTCGAGTTCAGATGGTGTATTTCTTGTAAGAGCATGGGCCAGTATTCGCTTAAGCTCAGGTTTGATAGTTTGGCGGCGGGGTTTCCGATGTTTCCAACAAAAACCTGCTTAAATTTAAAGTTTTATAATCCAAAATACTATTTTATAAATGATAGATCAAATACATATGGAAATAACTAGAAGAACAATTTAAATATATTTTTAAAAATAAATAATTATAATTATATAATTGGCCCAAAGCTGAGTGATTATAGGAGAATTTACCCCCCAAGAAAAAAAACTTCATGTAGGGATGTCATTTGTGAATACTCACTGTCCATGGTGATGCTACACTCCATGGCATAGCCATGGCAAATGAAAATCAATGCTTTTGGTTCTTCATTCATTGGAATCCATCTGCATGTGAAAAGCTTTAATCCTCGTGGGTTTTCAATGAACTCCTGAAGAAATATTAATTCGAAAAAAATAATCAAAATCATCGTATCCAGCACACGAGACTCTCGCTACAAACGAAAAAAAAAAGTTATATTAATTTGCAATCTAATTACCTCTTCATATCTGACATTTTCTGTTCTATCATCAGCCTGTAAAATATAAATCACCCAAATATAAGAAACTCAATGACACAATAAAAAAAAAAAAACAATGGTGATTTATATTGAATAATATATGTTATTAAGAAAGATACCATGAAGTCAGAAGTGTTGTGAAATAACGATCACTCTTGGAAGTGTTTGAGGAAAAACCGAATTCGTATTATTACTACAAGAATAATACACAAGTTTTACACAAAGAAAACTAAATGAAAAACCTCACACTTCTCTCTATACAACTCTCACTCATTTGGGATTATAATAAGCTCACTGGAATGTTGTTTTTATAGTAGAAAAACGACTACTATTCATCCCTGATTTCATGCCACAAATCATGGCATTATCAAGAATTATTGGCTCATTTTCTTCAATTGTCAAAGTGCCACCGAAAGTGTTTTTGTTGCTTCTGTATGTGTATGCTTGCTGGACTTCACAATTCTCCCCCTCCAGCAGCATCTGAAGCAATCGTCATCTGACAGCTATCCCGGTTATGTCTCTGCACAACTCTAGCTTGTCTCGAGTAACCACCTTCGTTAACATGTCGGCTGGATTTTCATCTGTATGGATCTTCACTAGTCTCAGCAGTTGTTGATCCATCACCTCGCGTATCCAGTGATAGCGAATATCAATATGTTTCGTCCGGGAATGATACATTGAGTTCTTGCTCAAGTCCAGAGCACTCTGACTGTCACAATGTATCTTGTATTCTGTCTGCTTGATCCCTAACTCTTGGAGAAAACGCTTTAGCCACAACATTTCTTTTCCTGCCTCAGCTATGGCAATGTACTCAGCCTCTGTTGTGGATAATGCAATACACCTCTGCAATCTTGACTGCCATGACACGGCTCCCCCTGTAAAAGTGTAAATGAATCCTGAAGTAGATTTCCTACCATCAAGATCTCCCGCCATATCTGAATCTGTATAGCCTTCCAAGATCGGATCAGCTCCCCCGTAACACAGACGAAACTTCATTGTACCCTTGAGGTACCTGAGAATCCATTTGACTGCCTCCCAGTGTTGCTTTCCAGGGTTAGAGAGAAAATGGCTCACTACACCCACTGCGTGTGCAATATCTATCCTGGTACATACCATTGCATACATTAGGCTTCCAACAGTGCTAAAGAATATGGTATTGCTGACATTTCCTCTATCTCTTTCTTGGATGAGGGGCACGAACTCTTGCTCAGTTTGAAATGGTGCGCTAGCGAACGCTGATGGTTTGGCTTTCTGTATATCGAACCTCCTGATTACCTGTTCATATACCTCTCCTGTGAAAGCCATAATTTCTTGTTCTGTCTGTCACGAACAATCTCCATTCCCAAAATCTGTTGAGCTGGTCCCAAGTCTTTCATGTCGAAAGCCTTGGAGAGTTCCTTCTTCAGCTGGTGATCTTCACTGCTTTGTCCAACAATCAACATGTCATCTACATACAGTAGAAGAGCAACAAAATTTCCATCTGGAAACCTCTGAATGTATACACACTGATCTCCTGCAGTTCTTTTGTACCTTGACCACCATGAATGAGTCGAAACTCTTGTACCATTGCCTCGGTGCTTGCTTGAGCCCGTACAAGCTCTTTTTCAGCTTGCAAACAAGGTTTTCTTTACCTGAAACCTTGAATCTTTCTGGCTGCTCCATGTAGATTTTTCATTCAGATCACCATGAAGAAATATTGTTTTGACATCCATCTGTTCAAGCTCCAAGTTCAATCTGGCTACCAATCCTAGGATAACTCGGATTGAAGCCATTTTTACCCCTGGTGAAAAAATCTCATCAAAGTCAATTCCCTTTTTTCTGTAGGAATCCTTTGACCACTAGCCGAGCTTTGTGTTTCACCACTTTTCCGCTGCCATCTTTCTTGAGCTTGAATACCCATTTGTTTTTCAGTGCCTTCATTCCATGTGGGAGTGACTATCTCATAAGTGTTGTTTTTCTGCAGAGATTCCATCTCATCCTACATTGCGTGCAGCCATTTGTCTTTGTCTTATGAGATAGCGCTTCGTTGAAGGTTTCTGGCTCCCCCTCGTCAGTAAGCAGAATATATTCTGATCCTGAGTATCTGGATGATGGAATCCGACCTCTCTCGGATCTTCGTACAAGAGGTTCTGGCTGTCTGTTGTCATTTGGATCTGTGGATGACCCTGAAGCCTCTGATGGAGCAGGCTGCAGCTCCCCTGCTCAATACCTCTTCCTCCTCTGGTTCTGCTTCTAGTATGTCTTGTACCCCATATCATCTATGGCATCTGGTGTTGGTGCTGTGTGTCTGGATTTGCATCGGTATTGTTGGCACTGGTTTTAGAAGGCATATGGGCTTTTCAATGTCTTCTATTGTTTGTTCTTCAAGAAACACTACATCCCTGCTTCTAATGACCTTCATTCTTTCGGGTCCCATAACCTGTATCCAAATTCTTCGTCTCCATAGCCTATGAAGATGCATGGAGTAGTCCTTGCATCGAGCTTCTGCCTGAGCTCCTTGGATACATGTGCAAATGCTAAACATCCGAATATTCTGAGGTGAGATATGAGGGATTCTTACCAGACCACACTTTCTCCGGAATCTCGAAGTTCAACGGTACAGATGGTGATATGTTGATCAGATAGCAGGCGGCACGAACAGCTTCTCCCCAGAATGGCTTTGGCAGTTTGGCCATACTGATCATGCTTCTGACTTTCTCCATAATGGTGCGGTTCATTCTTTCAGCGACACCATGTGTTGTGGGGTGCGTGGAACAGTCCTCTTGTGTCGAATGCCGTGACTTCCCCAGTAGGCATCGAACTCCCTGGAAGTGTATTCGCCTCCATTGTCTGTACGAAGGCACTTCAGTTTCTTCCCTGTTTCACGCTCGACCATGGCATGGAACAGTTTGAAA
>SKCR01007332.1:0-31096 GCA_019454045.1 Zanthoxylum bungeanum | reverse complement strand
CACATTCAATCAAGCATACTTCGTCTGGCGCGGCAAAACATCGTGGTAAAGGTAGCCTTTTGGCTTTTCCCTCGAATAGAGGACCTTTACTCCACATGATTAGCCCATGCGCATCAAGATTAACAATGCATAAACAAAGAAATAATACATAGAAAATAAATAGCGGAACAATAAACACAAAATTAAATACCAAAATGTAACACGTGCTTGAAAGTTTCTCAAGCAGTACGTGAAGTTATATCCCAAGTACAGACCGCACTACCGTCCATTCGGATTCGGCTACAGAATTTACGTCTGAGTTTCCATCCGATATACCGCAAATGATAGCATTCAAACATCAACCCAACACAAATGAAACCATACGTAAAACACAACGATGCATGCGAATGATCGACAAAGAATAACTGAAAAGATAAATAATAAAAAAGGGGCCCTCAGGTCTTACATTTTAAGAAGCTCCTCGAAAGTGCGTTACGTCATCGCCGGAAGGTTTAATGCTCCGTTATTTTTCTGGTTTGCCGCTGTTTTGGACAGCCATTTCCGTTGTTTTCTTCGCTGTCTTTCTACTGTTTTTCCTTGTTGTTTTACTCGCTATTTTGCTCGTTGTTTTGCTCACTATTTTGCGGTGATTTTGGGACTGTTCAATGGCTGGTTTTTTGGGATTGTTTTGGTGTCATTTGGCTTGGTAATGGCTACTGTCTTTGGCTCGGTTTGATAGCTATTTCGGGAGGATATTTTTGGGTTATTTTTGTTCACTGTTTTGGGAGCAGTTTTGGTTGCTTTGTGGTTGTCGATTTGGGGTTATTCGGCTGGTTTTGACTCTGTAGTTTCGGTCAAAGAGGCTGCTTGTTCAGGCTTAGTTGTTTGATTGTATTTCGGCTAGTGGGGGGCAGGTTTTTGGTGTTTGTGGGCTGGTGCTTTGTTGCTTTATGGTCGGTGGCTGGCTGGTGCGTGCGTGGGTGACGTGAGTCGATGGGCTGATGGTCATTGTTTTATTCGGCTGTAGGTGGCTTGCTGTTGTTAGTTTGTGAGTGAAGGTGTCCCTTACGAGTGGGCCGAAGTGGTGTTTTTTTTATGTTTTGGTTTTTTTTTGGCTATTTGTTACTTTGATGCCGCTCTTAATGCTTGGTTTATAGGCTGTTTCTTATTGTTTTTTTAGTGTGCTGCCGTGTATACAAAAGATAGAAAAGCTGATTAGGGTTTTATTATTTTTTGGTTGTGGCTGAGAGAGAGAGTTAGAAGAAGAGGGTGGCCGAGTGAGTTAGGGTTTATTTCATTTTTTGTTTTGTTCGTGAGAGAAGAGTGAAAAAAGAGAAGGGAGAGATAAAAGTGAGTTTGTGTAGGCTATGGTTTATTCTCTTCTTGTTTGTTACTGCCGTGAGTAGTGAGAGGATTTTAGGGTTTATTTGCTTTTAAAACGAACGAGAGAGGAGAGAGAGAGCTAGGAGCGTGAGAGTCTAAAAAAAGAAAGAGGCCGAGAGCTTTAAGGTTTATTTTTTGTGAGGTTGTCGTGAGTGAGCCAAGGAAGAATTAGGGTTTGGGTTATGTCTCTTTTTATAATAGTGCATCTATGGTTTCCTTGTGTGTGCATGGCTCAAAAAGGGAAACAAATCAAATAAATATGGGTGTGTTTAATTTAGGGAAAGAATATTTATATTTTTGGTGGGGGAATTTCTTTAATTTGGGAGGTGATTTATTTAATTTAGGAAGGGGATTTACTTAGATTAGGAAGAGGATTTGATTTAATTTGTGACATATGTTTTAAATGTTTTAATTATTTGGATTGGGCTTGGGCGAAATGGACTTTGGATGAGTGCGGGGGTTTTGGGCCAAGTGGACTTTTTATGGGTTGCGAGGGTTTTGGGTCGAGGCTAATATTTTAAAATAGAGATCAATCAAGTGAACCCGAGGCTAATTAGCGAGTTAAATGATAAGGTATTTATTTTCTGAATTTTCCCTTCCGACGTCCGTTTTCCCGCGACTTCCGCAACTTATCGGGTAGTGCCTCCATACGGGCTCATCATCGGGCTTCATGCAAAAATACAGTGTCTACAGTCGGGCACTACTAAGCTTGATTAGACTCCTACTATTATATTATTGTACTCTTAAAATAGTAGGCACTTAAAAGAGAGATTATAAAAATTAAGGATTTAATGAGTATTTATGAAAAATAGTAGGGAATTAAAGATTATTTCCCCCTTAATTTTTTTTTTACTATTACGATGTATTTAAAAATTATAACAAAATATATTATAAATAATATAAAAATAAGGGGTGTGTATCATTTTTTTAACATTTCATCTCAAGCTCCAAATTAAAAAATATCTCGTGTACACCTTGTAATATAAGAGTTAAGGTGACTGAATTATATTTTGGGATATATTATTCAATACCGACCTCAAGGGCATTGGAATTTTCAAGTAATTGGATTTAAATTTGGATTTGTCACCTGAATTTGAATATTAGACTTTGTCCATCCCTCATTTTTTTCTTACTATTAATGTCCCGAGTTTAAATCTTGACTCCCCTTATTTAAAAAGATTAATTTAAATAAAGAGTATATGTACTATATTCATCTCGTTCGGATATTGAGAATTTCGGATATTAAAAAAATAATTCCCAAGTTGTTGACGGCTGATTTTGGTCTCAGGGCAATATGGGAATATTACTTCCGAGACAATCCTCTGTCAATAGTGAATTTGTTTGGTTATGGGGGACCAAAAGCAAACAAACTTAGCAAAAGACAAATAATACACCAATCGACAAGGAGATTTAACGTGGTTCGGCGGATCTTGGTCCGACCTACGTCCACGGGCACAAAAAGGATGATACTTTTATTACTCAAACACGCTTCTCAGCTCTCCTTCTTGTTTTTTACAAGTCTGATGGTAATGATTATGATCTTGATATTGATTCTCCTTCCCTCTACACTCACTCTACCCTCCTATTTATAATGGTGAATAAATCGGATTCCTATTTGTACAAGAATTCCCAGTTGGAGATGATTTCCTTTTCATATCAGGATTCTTACTTTTAAAACTACCTTCACTTCTTTTATCCTTTTAGGATACTGACTCATCAGTTCTCTTTATGAAAATAGGATAACTTATTATCTTATCTTGTATGGATAGAATGCCTTTTCTTCCCGAACATGTCTTGCCCTATACTCGGTTTTCACGAGGTCGATCTTCATGTGGTCGGTCATAATAGTCTTTTGTACTGAGATTCTGAGAATGCTGCTGTCGACCTGATAATTGCCCGGTCATCTTGAACTCAAGTGCTCGGTCACTAACCGTAAAGTTCCCGGCCCCTTACTGTTGACTCTTTAGTGGTCGGGTCGGCATAATAATCTTGACTGAGAAGTGAATTACCTTTTACCCCTGTCGTGCTGCTTAAATAACATAGTGCCTGAAAACACCATCAACACAAGTGTTCCAGAAACATTAGTTCCATTCCGAAGACATGAGTATTGATTCAGGAATAGATAATGTTCATCGAGTCAAAAATCTGTTCAAATTTAACATAACAAAATGAACAATAAATAACGATAGTAAATTGCCTAACACCATCAAGTAGATCCGATCAATGGTTCGGTTTTGAACTGAAACCAAACCGAAAGGTTCTCGGTTCCACAAGTGTGGAACCGGCACCGAACCGGACCTTCCGTTTTAAAAAAAAAAAATTAATACTGATTTTTAAAAAAAATTAAAAAGAGATTAAAAAAATTATTTTAAATTATGAATTTAAATTACATTAAATTAAAAATAAAATTAAAAAACTTGAATTTATATTTTTAAAAACTTAAGTTATCTACGTATCCTCAAAGGGCGAGAGGAATCAAAGCTCACGTAGTTCCATTACATTTTTAAGATAGTTCCCCATTATAATTATTTACTCATCAATTAATCATCACCATTATCAGTGTTTGTTGATTCTTCAACTCTCGTTTCGCTTGCACTTGCAGATGTATTGTCGAACAAGTCTTCAAAATCATCGATAGCATCTCTTATTGTATCGTATCAATTCATATTCAATCATCCATATATATGTTGCTTTTAAAATATTTAGATATAATAAAGACCTACTCGCTTTCAAAATATTACCTCTTAAGTTGATGGCATCAAGCAAATTTCAATCATCCACTCCCACTCCAACCACTCAAAATTCGCCTTCAATCAAAAATGTCGCATGAGTTCGTGAGTCGTGATGGGGCGTCGTTGAGGATCAAGAGTGAGGCTTCTGTGACACCTGAGCTCGTGAGTTGACCGTGCGGCAACCGGCAGCAAGCAGTGAAGAATGAAGAAGAGTAATAAATGAAGTCTGAAGAGTGCAACTGCAAAAGCAAAACCGATATATTTATTTTGATTTGAAACGACATCGTTTCAAATACAGGAAATTTCCCACTGCGCAATTTCAATTTTAAAATTATGAAAATGCCTCAATTTTTGAAATTGAAAGCTAAATTCTTTGAAATTTGATAATAATTATTTGAATGATAACTCAATTGTATTAAATGAAAAACATTACATTTTATTATTTTGACAATGAAATTATCCTACATCATTTTTGGTAGTAATATTATCAAAGAATGTTGTAGTTTTGAAATTAAATTTTACTATTTGAACTAAATCACTTAATTATGTCAGTTTTTATTTAATTTAATATTAAATAATAAGTAAATTAAATAACCTCAGAATTTAACTGAATGGTTTTCAAGCTAAAAACAAAAACAAAAATTGATTTGGGCTTTGCACAGTCTCCTAATTTTAAAAATCAATAGTGATATATGTAACCTTTGAGTACACAATGAATACAAAATGAATACAGAGGGGTGAATTTGGCGCAAATAACAAATGAATGGATCTGAATGTACATTTTGAAAATTGTAAGTGCTAATATGATAATAATCTAATAGAAAACACGAGCTTACAACACAAATCTCTTCTTTATCCCCATTATCTGCTTCTGGTGCTGCCGCTGCTACTATCGCTCTCGTACAGGTAAATTTCATTCTTCCTTCAGTTACTCGTTGTTTCGATCTTGTTCTTGCACCTTTAATTCATTATTAAAAACTCAAGCAAAAAACGAAATGGATCGGTTGATCATAAGAACAATCTAGCTCTTTCAGATTTCATGTTGTTTTTTCTGCTTAATAATTGATTAATTGTGTCAAAATTATCATTTTAAGCTTATTTAAGAGAGTATGTATCATTTTCTGTATGATATATTGATTCTGTAATTTAGGAAAATGCAAGGGGCAATTCAATCATTTATCTCTCATGGAAATGTTGTCAAATCTGCTGTTCTGCAACGCATCCGTCTGGCCAATCCGATGCTTAGGCCTGTAGTTTTTTCACGGTTCGAGTCTGTTTCATCTGCTCGTATGGAAGAGCATGGTTTCGAAAGCACAACGATTTCAGACATCTTGAAAGATAAAGGTAAAGGTGCTGATGGCTCTTGGCTTTGGTGCACTACCGATGACTCTGTTTATGATGCTGTCAAGTCGGTGAGTACTGAGTAAACCAACCATGAACCATCCCCTTGAAATATTTATATGTTTTGTTATCACATTACAATCACTATGAACCAATGATTGATATGTTTAGCTTTCTAAATAAGTTATTATCTTTGCAGATGACACAGCATAATGTTGGAGCATTGGTTGTCGTCAAACCTGGAGAGCAAAAGTCTGTCGCAGGAATCATCACAGAGAGAGGTAATTTAAGAGTACCCTACTTGTAAAAAAAAATATGATTGTACTGGAGATATTAGATGTTGTTGGATGTTTTGACATATATCTTTGGGGAGTTGCATTTGATTTTGGCCCCAGGATAATCCATCTCATTTGGTATCTCTGTTCTAATTCTTTTCTTTTTTTCATTTTTCTTCAGCGAATTATCAGTGCCCCTTTTACTAAGTTGAAGAATTACAAAATTTCTTTCTTGTGTGCAGAGTTGAAACTTTTTTGTGCTTTCATTATGTTCCCTCCGTTTATTGAAAGACATCATTAGGTAGACAACTGTGATACTTCAGTGTAACCTTTGTTTCATGAGGACTTTGTCATTAAATGTGTATGTTTTTCATATTGTAGTATTTTTCACATGCAAGTTTATTTATTATTTTCATCTTTGGAGGATTTTTCTTGACTTTGTCCATTGTACCATGTCTTTAAGAGATTACAGTGCCTTTTGTACTTCTCTGGAAAAATAACTGCCTTTAATTGTCACAATCATAATGAGCCTGGCTTTAGCTGTAGCAATTGAACATTGCTCTGGTTAAATTATGGTGCATAAATAACAAGAAAGATGTGAAGAGAGAAGAAAATTCTATAACTGTTGACTTTCTGATTGAATAAGCTCATTTTAATTTGCACCTTTTTGACTGTAACATCTTGACTTTCTCTTTCATATGTATGTGACCTCTGGTTCTCTAGTTTTAAGAATGATGACCTTACTAGCCAAACAGTGCTGTGTGCAATACATCTTACTTCGTTTTTCATTTTCTTTTTGCCAATTAAATTTCAGATTATCTCCGGAAGATCATAGTGCAGGGAAGATCTTCCAAGTCAACTAAGGTTGGGGACATCATGACTGAAGAGGTATGAACTAATCCTTTCAGAAAAATATATGTTTGGTTCTCAGGTTTTTTGCAATTAAACGTTCACGTGTTTCTGCTCATGCAAGCATAAGTGTCTATATAGGCTGTTTGATAATAAATTATAAAATCCTATGGTGTTTTCAGAACAAGCTTATTACGGTCACACCTGACACCAAAGTTCTGCGGGCAATGCAATTGATGACAGGTTACATGTTGCTGACCTAGGTTAAAAATTGCATTATTTGTTGGTTTATAAATCTAGATGAGGTAATCTTGACACTCTTGATTTGGCAGATAACCGTATTCGGCACATTCCAGTAATTGATGATAAAGGAATGATAGGCATGGTGTCCATTGGAGATGTTGTTCGTGCTGTGGTGAGTGAGCATCGGGAGGAGTTAAACCGCTTGAATGCTTTCATACAAGGAGGTTACTAGATGACGACGACAAAGATGGAATGTTGTGATGCTTGCTTTTTGAAGACTAATAAGACAGGAGCTTGTAAATATGGTGTGTTGTATGCATCTTCTGTCACTTGCTTTTTCAATTCTCTTTTCCGACCTGATGTCAATATGCTGTGATGGGAAATAAAACCATGTGGACTATAAATTTGCTTGGGATTTCTTTCATTATATCCTGTGCTAACAATGAATGATTTTGCTGCCATGGATATGTATTTCTCTCTACAAGTTAGTCAGTTTTAGATACTGCTTCAGCAGCTATCCAAACACATCATGGTTTTATTGAATTGAGATTTGAAAGTCTTTGGAATAGTGAGTGCTGGGCAAATTCTCAGGCTTAAATCTTAATCAACATAATTTTGGTGAGTTATATAATATACGTCATAAAAGATTTTCTTTTACATTATTAGTTTATTTCTTGGAATTTGTCATATAATTGCAAATCAAAGAAGTAATATTTTAAAATTTTATTTTATTTTATTTTTTTAATTTTTTTTTTTGTTTAACGAAAGGTTACGTATGATTCAAAACAAAAGGTTTAGTAATAATTCCAGTATAATATTGAAATTTTTATGCGAGTTTTTTTTACTTGAAATTTTGACATGAAATTTTAGCCATTCATCAATTACTCTAGGAACTCTTTTGGAATAAAACAATATCTCAAAGCTAACCTGAATTTCCATGAAGTCTATGTTGGCTTATTTACGGTTTAATCGAATGTGAAAAATCAAATTTTTTCGATTTTGTTGATTTTGTATAATTAAAATAAATTAATTATTTTAATCACTCAAAGCTGAAGAATCAGATTTTATATAAAAATCCTCAAATTGCCGAGAACTACAATAGTGGGAAAAGTTTTTCATTTTAATCATTTTAGTCCTAATTAGTCAATTACAAGCTTAAGTGATTTCCAATCACTACCAAAATGATTTGTACATCTAATATACATCCAAAATATATCCAATATATGAAAAACCTCAATTTTGATTTAGGCATAAATCCTAATTTTATCAATTAACCAAAATTAATTCATGAGCATATCGAATAAATGCGAAAAATATAAACAAACAATAACGGTAAAAGGAATAAATATTGAAGAGAGCTAACTAAACATATGATGGGGAAGGGAATGACTAGGGGAACAAACATGCATGAAACATGATAAAGGAATCTGTCCAGTGTGTGCGCGTTCGTGTAGCGTTTGATAACGCGTTCGAATGATAAACAGAATGTCCGCGTTCGTATAGCGTTTGATAACGCGTTCGAACGGGATGAGACCTGATGCATGATACAATAAAATGCATGCGCATTCGAGTAGCGTTCGTAAATGCGTTCGAACGGTAAACAGAATGCAAGCGTTCGAGTAGCGTTCTGAGGCGCGTTCGAACGGAAATAAGACAGAATGCATACGTTCGTGTAGCGTTCGTAGACGTGTTCGAACGGAATGAGACAGAATGTATACGTTCGTGTAGCGTTTGGAAACGCGTTGAACGAGATTGCCAAAATGGCATCTGAAATGACACAAACACATATATGGATGAACAAATACACAATGTAGGACCTCGTGTGCCCGATGGAACACATTTCACATTCAATCGGGTGCACCTCGTTCAGCGCGGCAAAACATCTTGGAAAAGGTAGCCTTTAGGCATTTTCCTCGAATAGAAGACCTTTAATCCACCCTAGTTAGCCCATGCGCACAAGAATGCAATGCATGCGTAAATAAATCAATGATATGCAAAGGGTAAATGACATAATAACAGGCGCGACAAAACATCGTGGTAAAGGTAGCCTTCAAGCATTTCCCTCAAATAGAGGACCTTTAATCCACCCTAGTAGCCCATGCGCATTATATTACAATGCATATAAAATAAAGACAACAATAATATAAGACCTCATATGCTCGATTAAACATATCTCACATTCAATCAAACATATTCCGTCCGGCGCGGCAAAACGTCGTGGCAAAGGTAGCCTTTGGGCTTTTTATCCCTCAAAATGGAGGACCTTTAATCCAACTTGATTTGCCCATGCGCACTATATCACCATGTATAAATAAGTAACATGCAGAAAGTAATAGCATACTAACGACTAAATCATGCTTAAAAAATAAATAACATACTAGCAACCCAATCATGCTCGAATACAAGGTTGGATGAAACGAAATGTGTGAATCTCTCAAGTGGTACGTGGCATTGTATCCCGAGTGCAAACCGCAATACCGTCCATTCAGATTTGACTACGGAATTTACGTCCGGGTTTCCATCTGATATACCACAAGAGAGAACACATATTCCATTCATTCAAGGACCACAACATATATCAACAAACGACTCTCATGCGAGGGAATTCTAATAAACAACAAAAAACGATGAGAATAAATAAGAAGGGTGCCCTCAGGTCTAACCTCTTAGGTCGTCTCTCGAAAGTGTGTTACACGGCCGTCAGAAGGGTTGATGCTCCGCAACTCCTCCGGTTCACTGGTCCACTGCTCTCGTTCACTGCTTCGCTGTTTTGAGCTGTCGTTTCCTCTATTTTGCTGCTGTTTCCGCTGTATTTTCTGGTCACAGTATTGGCTTACTGGTTTTCGGTAAATAAGGGACTGTTTTGCGGTGTTTGGGCTGCTGTTTGAGTGTGTATTTTTGGTGACTGCAGTACAATTCAGGGAGTTACTCTCGGTGATAGGCAGTGCAGTTAATGTGAGGCTTATGGTGCGGCAATGTGAAGGTGTTTTGAGGGCTGTGTGATGCGGCAATGGACGGGTTATTTGGTGAGTGTTTCCGTGATGGTGGAGTATAGTAGAAGAGAAAATTATTTGCTTGCTTCTTGCTTTTTTTTTGCTTGGGCGTGTATGTTGGGGGAAGCAAGGGTTGGGCTTGTGTCTTCTTTTATAGGCAAAGGCTAGGGTTCCTCTTGTGTGAATAGGAAAGGGAATCATGCAATCAATGGTGATATCTCATAATTAGTATGTCACAAGGAAAATGCCTATTTAATTAGGGACATGATTGGGCTTGATTGGGAAGATGATATATTTGATTTGTTTTATTTAGGTATGTGAATTATTTTGATTGGATTGTGATTTATTTAATTTAGGAAGGATATTATTTTAATTTGTGACATGTGTTTTAAATGTTTTAATTATTTTTGGGTGGGTTTGGTGGGCTAATTGGGCTTGGGCGTGAGGATAGCAACAAAACCAGAAGTACCGACACCGTTCGAACGCTGATTCGAACGCTACATGAACGCCCGCAATCTGCTTGACGTTTGAACGTGTTCACGAACGCAGCACGAACGAAAGCAGTGAACATGTGAATTGAATCCGATGATATACTTATTCTGAATTTCCCATTCCGACATTCGTTTCCCGCGACTTCCGCAACCTAAAGAGTAGTGCCTTCGTAAGAGACTCATCATCGGGACTTATATGCAAAAATATAGTGCCTACAGTCCCCCCCACTTTGATGGGACTTGTGCAGTGTGTGACAATGACAATCCTATCAAAGTTGTGCAATGCATATTTACTTACCTGGCTCGCCAGCTGCCACCTGACTTGCCTGCTGCTTCGAGCTGAGTTGATGACGCAGTGGACCTCGATCCTGGGACGCATCCTAATAACTGCAACCGAAAACGGGGGTCACGACCCTGGGACACATCCCAATATCGCTGTCAATATGGGTCACGACCTTGGGACGCATCCCAATATCGCTGGCAATGTGGGTCACGACCCTGGGACGCATCCTCAAAACTGATGATGCATGGGGCCAACGACCCTAGGACGCATCCCGATAACTGCAACCGAAAACGGGGTCCTCGACCATGAGACGCATCCCAACACCACTGAAAATATGGGTCACGACCCTGGGACGCATCCCCAAAACTACAGATGATGTGGGTCACGACCCTAAGACTCATCCCCAAAACTGCTGATGATGTGGGTCACGACCCTGGGACTCATCCCCAAAACTGATGCTGATACTGATGTGGGTCACGACCCTGGGACTCATCCCCAAAACTGCTGACGATATGGGTCACGACCCTGGGACTCATCCCTAAAACTGATACTGATACTGACGTGGGCCTCGCCCCCCGGGACTCATCCCCAAAACTGATACTGATACTGATGTGGGCCACGACCCTGGGACTCATCCCCAAAACTGATGACGATGTGGGTCACGACCCTGGGACTCATCCCCAAAACTGATACTGATACTGACGTGGGCTTCGCCCCCGGGACTCATCCCCAAAACTGATACTGATACTGATGTGTTGTTGCTTCTGGTTGGCTTGCATTTGTCGCTTTTTTATTTTCCTATTTTAAGCCTGTGAATACAAAACAAAACAAAACACAAAAAAGAATGCAGATAAGCTATGTGTATGCATGCATGCATGAATGAATTTACTATTCCATTGGGTTAGGTCTTCTGCCGGGTCTTCTATTTCTCAGGTAAAATATTACTTCAATCTGTCCATGTTGATCGGCTCAGTGAACTCATTCCCTTCCAAATCTAACAGTCTCACTGCCCCATTTCCCATTACTTTCTGCACTATGTAGGGTCCTTCCCAGTTAGGTCTAAACTTTCCTCTTGGGTCTGTCGTCGACGGCCTTGACTGCTTAAGTACCAGATCACCCTTTCTGATCTTAGTAGGACACACCTTCTTGTTGAATGCCCGAGCTAACCTCTTTTGGTATATCTGCATGTGATGTAAGGACTTCATCCTCTTCTCATCTAGTAGTGCTAACTGTTCAAATCACTGTGAGGCCCATTCCTGTTCAGGCAACTCTACTTCTGCTAGAACCCGTAGGGATTGTATCTCAACTTCCACTGGCAGCACTGCTTCCATTCCGTAGACTAAAGAGTAAGGCATGGCTCCTGTTGCTGTTCTCACTGATGTTCTGTACCCCCACAGGGCGTACGGTAGCTTGTTAGCCCAATCTTTGCAGTTCTCTATCATCTTCGCTAATATTTTATTTACTGTCTTATTGGCTACCTCGACTGCCCCATTTTCCTGCGGCCGGTAAGGTGACGAATTGTGATGTCCTATCCCATATCTCTGTAGCATTGCCTTCGTTTCCCCTTGAAACTGAACTCCGTTATCTGTCACTACATGATGCGGCATCCCATATCGACATATGATGTTCTGAAATGACTCGGCTTCCACCCATTTTGAGAAGTAGTCCACTGCCACTACTATGAAACGATGTCCATTCGATGCATTCGCTCGAAACTCCCCGATCATATCAATTCCCCATGCTGAGAAAGGCCATGGCTCTGATAGCCCGTGTAACTCTGTGTGAGGCAGATGGTTCAAATTACCGTGTGTTTGACAATCGTGACAATGTTTTACCAGCTTTGAACAATCTGTCTCCATGGTCAACCAGTAGAAACCTTGTCTTACAATCTTGCGAGACAAGTTCAACCCATTCATGTGTGGTCCACATACCCCGACATGTACTTCTTCCATTGTCTTCTGAGCTTCTTCTTTTCTCAAACACTTCAGCTGAACGCCATTTGCCTGTCTCTTGTACAATTCTCCTTTCAAAACCACATACTGAGAAGCCAACTTCTGAATAGCTATCATGTCTTTTCTGCTTGCTTCTTTTGGGAGTTCTCTGAGTTCCAGGTATTGCTGAATATCATAGTACCAAGGTTTTCCGTCATCGACCTCCACTTCCAGAACTCTTTTTATCTCATAAACGGGTCTGCTTGCTGTTGTCAGTACCAGTGGTTTCATCACTAACTTCTCTGGATTTTCCCAAGTCACTGCAAGTGTCGCTAATGCGTCTGCCATCTGATTCTCTTCTCGCGGCAAGTGCTGAAACTTACAATCGGGGATAACCTGTGCCAACTTTCTGAGGTGAAAAAGGTAAGGTTTCAACCGTTCTTCCTTCAATTCCCATTCTCCTTGCATCTGTCGAACTACCAACATTGAATCTCCATAGACCTCCACGCTCTCAGCCTTCAAGGCTATCAATGCAGTCAATCCAAAAACACATGCTTCATACTCGGCCATGTTGTTAGTTACTCTGAACGTCAACCTCTTGGCCATAGGCAAGGTTTCTCCATCGGGGGTCACTATCACGATCCCAATTCCGGCTCCTTTGTAATTCACTGCGCCGTCGAAATACATCTTCTATCCTTGAACTGTTTTTGCTTGGATCTCTTCATCTGGGAATTCAAACTTGTACTGATCCCCTTCAATAGGTTGCAATGCCAGGAACTCTGCTACGGCTCACCCTTTGATTACTTTGGAGGTGAGATACTCAATGTCAAACTCCGTCAGCAACACTAACCATCTTCCCAACTTCCCCACTAGCGAAGGCATTGAATGTAGATACTTCAGGGATTTTCTTTGGCCACCACCTGGATCTTGTAAGACTGGAAGTAATGCCGCAGTTTTCTTGACGCCCATACCACTGCCAAAAAGATCTTCTCTACCTATTGATAACGGGCTTCGTACAGAAGCATCTTCTTACTGAGATAGTAGACTGCATGCTCTACCCCAGTGCTTCTGATTCTATGGCCAAATACAATATCAAGGGTCTGCCCGGTCTCAGAGGTTTCAATACATGAGGCTTTACCAAGTATTCTCTGATCTTGTCGAAGGCTGTTTGAAATTGCTCATTCCATTTCACTGGCTGGTCTTTTCTCAGCAGTTTGAAAATAGGCTCACATACTGACGTCAACTTGGCGATGAACCGACTGATATACTGAATTTTCCCGAGGAATGCTCTAACTTCTTTCCCAGTCTTCGGTGCGGGTATTTCGGTGATTGCTTTGATTTTCTCAAAGTCTACCTCTATTTAAGATCTCTGTAATCCACACACATTCTGACCTTCCCGTCTTTCTTTGGCATCGACACAATATTTGCCAACCACTTAGGATACTTCACCACTTCCAGGAACCCCACATCTATCTGTTTCTTGACTTCCTCTCTGACTTTCTCGGCCTACTCAGGTCTCATCCGTCAAAGTTTTCGTTTCACTGGCTTCATATTTGGATAAGTTGGTATTGTATGCTGGGCGATGCTTCTGTCTACTCCTGGCATGTCCTCATAGGACCAAGCAAACACTTTGGCATATTTGGCTAATATTTCTTCTAATTTTTCCCGCTCCTCAGAGGTAACCTCACTTGTAATTAGAATTTCCCTGGGGCTTTCAGGTGTACCAAGGT
This sequence comes from Zanthoxylum bungeanum, assembly GCA_019454045.1. Taxonomy (NCBI): domain Eukaryota; kingdom Viridiplantae; phylum Streptophyta; class Magnoliopsida; order Sapindales; family Rutaceae; genus Zanthoxylum; species Zanthoxylum bungeanum. Next base: position 16,866 of record SKCR01007332.1, on the reverse strand, counting down.
TAAATGCATTTGTTCTGGTTGAGCTGATATCAAATATACTCAAGTCGTGCAAATTGAAAGGGAGAGACTCAGACGAGTAAGCAAAATGATTGTCTTTATTGCTAGCAGATGCAGGAATACATTCAAATAAATCAGAGAGATAAACATCTTCATCCTCCACAGATGCTTCATCTCCCACAGCTGGGTCTTCCTCCTTTTCCTCGAGGGTCAGGCTCTCCAACTTCATCAGCTCTTCTTCCCATTTCTCTTCTTCCTTCTTCGTAATTTCTGATGCCAGTGACTTCTCACTTATCACCTCCTGAAAGATCTCAAACTCGGCATCACAATCCCATTGACTTCTACCGGTTCAGGTTCTCCCTAATATCCCGTTGACTTCACAAAGCATTCCATCAGCTTCAACCATTTCTTCTTGGCTTTCGATTTATCCTCATCAGACATGTATCCCACCCTCTCCGGGTAGTCTACCCTTTAAAGTTTGGCAATGTTGAACCTTTACCCGGCTCGAACTTCATCTTCTCCATGATCCTAGCCACAGTAGGATCCACCCACTCCTCAAAAGTTGCCGACACTTGGAACCTTGTGAAAGGTTGTATTTCCAAAGCGGCCACAACACTGTCTACCTCAGCTCGGATGGTGACAATCTCTCCCCCGTATGGAAACTTAATAACCTGATGCAGAGTGGAGAGCACACCCCCAAGCTTGTGGAACCACAGCCTTCCCAATAACAAAGCAAAAGTGGCCGGGATATCCAGCATTGTGAACTCAACCTCATCCTCAATCGGGCCAACCTTGACTACTGTGGAAAATGTACCCTCAACTCCTCGCTTGCTATCATCATAAGCTTTGATAGTCATATTGGAGGGATCCAGATCCATTGCCTTCATTCCCAGCCTTGCCAAAATCTTTAATGGGCAAACATTGATAGATGAGCCATCATCTATCATTACACAAGATATCTTCTTGCCCCTCACTTCAGCCTTGATAAATAGTGGCTTATTGTGATTTCTTCCCTCTGCCGGGAGTTCTTCCTCAGAAAAAGTTATTGCCTGTAAGGTTTCCTCCTGTACTGACCCTACAAACATTGCAGGATTAGCACCCTCTGGTACTATTATTTTGCTCAAGGCTTCAACCATAGCACGCATGTGCTCCTATGACGAACACAACAATTCCCAGATGCTGACCTGTGCCCGTGTCTTCTTCAACTGGCGTAGCACTGTATCCCCTTCAATATTGTCCCCATTTTCTGCCATTTCTCTCCATTATGTCAACACTTCTTTACCCTTCTCAGCCGTATCACTGTAGAAACGCCCGCTGCGTGTCATTCCTCTTACCACCTCTTCATCACTACTGGAGAAATCTCCCCAAAATTCTTCCCCTGTTCTGTTTCATCCTCGCTGCTGCTATCCCAAATTCCCAGGCAGAAGGCTTGGTGGTCAAAGGATTTGAGGACAAGGCTTTCGGGTAGGCCAGAGTTTATCATATAGGTTGGTGGTGGGACATAGTGGTAATTTGGCAGGGGGTTTTTTGTGTGTGTTAGGCTGTTCTTTTTCAGGGTCGGGTATTTTTCGGGAGTCTATAAGGTCCTAGATTTCATGGCGGAGGCGGGCACAATTCTCAGTGTCATGGCCATTCTGTTGATGGAAATGGCAATAGTGGTTCAGGTTGAGATGCGGTGGTGGTGGGTGTGGAAGTGGTTTGGTCTCTAGGGGTTTCAGAAGTCCCTGTCTCATTAGCTTCTCCAATACCTTAGACAAGGGTCTACCCAGTTTGGAGAAACGCCGGTTCCGGATAGCAGCAATCTCAGCAGCAACAGGCTTGGTACCTGTTGGTCCCCCAATGGGCCTCCTATTCAGGCTATAGAACTTTCTGTTCTCAGCCTCTTCTTCCTCAATATCCATGACAGTTTCCCTCAACTGTCGGAAATCAGTAATCATGGAAGTCATTCTCCTCAGCTTTCTATAAATCGAGGGCTTAGTACCCTTGATAATCATCTTTATCTGGTCCTTCTCTGAGGGCCGAGTCTGCATTTTCAACAGCTGGCTCCTCCAACGGTCTACATATTCCTTGAAGCTTTCTTCTGGCTTTTGCTTGGTATTCTTCAAGTCCCGGAGTGACAAGTCGATCTCCAGATCTGTAACATACTGTCTCAAGAAGGCCTCTCCATATTCCCTCCAATCCTCCTTGATCTTCCTCTCCAGGCTGTGATACCATACCACGGGTGCCCCCTCGAGTGACATCCCAAACATTTTCTGAACCTGACGCTTGGATAGACCCACTGAACTCATAACTGAAACATACTGCCGGAGATGGACCATTGGGTCCCCGTTCCCATTGAACTTGGCTATATCCGGCATTTTAAACTGAGCTGGCAACTGTTCCTCAAATGTCATTGCCTCATAATCCAACAGGTCTTCCTGCTTGCCCCTCATCTTACGGGTAACCGACTCTACCTGATCTCGGAGTTTCTGCAGTTCAGTTTGAGACCCTGCCATTTTCCCCACAACATATTCAGCCATATCATCATCAAAACCCGGGCTATCATCATTCAATCTAGTCGGAGGGTCTTCACACCTCTCATTCTCAGAGTTTCCCCCAGCACGGGGCACACCATAGCGACAGTCAAGGCTTGCAACTATTCAGTAACCTTGGTGAGATTGATCTCTAACTGATCAATACGGATACCTCGTTCTTTGATTCACTCATATTTGCTACTGGCCTTTTGATAAGTCTCCCCTCTTTCCTAACCCAACGAGAATCTATGGTGTCTTTTAAAATTCTCAGTCAGCATGTATGCGTGCAATTCATGGAATATATAAGTCGGTCTCTTGTCATTTTAAAGCTTCAATCACATTATTGCAAGCTGCAAACTTGTCACAGTTGAAAAGGCCCAACAAGTTTACAACTTTACGATAACATGGCTAAACAACTTCAAATGATAAGGGGCCCAAACACAGATGGCCCATCGGCATTTTAGAAACTTTTTCGCCCAATTGTCATAAGATACGAACTCATCCCAATTTAAATGGCCCAACAAGTTCGCATTTCTGACAAGAAGTCCAACTGAATTTAAATGATGATGGTCCATAAATACAAGCATAAAGAGATAATTCAAGCATAAAGCAATAATTTCTACAGAGCGGCCCATCGACATTTAAGAAGCTTTTGGCCCAATTGTCATAGGATACGAACTCGTCCCAGTTTAAATGGCCCAACAAGTTCGCATTTCTGACAAGAAGTCCAACTGCATCCAAAAGAGGATGGTCCACAAACACAAGGAAATAGTTGCTATAGGTCATACAACTCCGATCTACGTGTGGGTTTGCGGGAGTGTAGACAAAGACTCTCGCTGGTGAAGGATTGCCCACAACTAGGTCTCCCCACTCAAGGGTTCAAGCGACCAAGTGAGCGCACCTTTTTTATACCTTACGGTACGTGCCAACGAGTTATGGTGCATGACTGACTGTCAAATGGATTTCCCGTTGTAGATTCCCCAGAGGGAGGGTGGAGCGAACTCTCTTAAATACCCAAGCCTCTTAGGCTCTTATCGCTTGGTGACAGGAATAAACAACGAGTCCTCCAAATTAGTCCATCACAGTAAGCTACGAGTAATGATTATTTAGGTGCCTTCAGCTTTTCCTTATAGAAATGTAGCGAATGAAGAAAGACACCAAACCATTACTTAGCTCTAATAATGCCTTTGATTAAACCCCTTCGACCCACGATAGACACAGTTACCTAAAGCACAAATCACAATCACTATAAGACATTATTTCAGAGCCAATTCTCTATCCCTAGTGGAGTCGCCAGACTGTAGGACACAGAAATCGGCGACGCTGTTCCAGGCTCGTGGCCCGATTGGGAGTACGAAATAGCCCACGTGGGAACTAAATCGGAGAACTAAAAATGGAGTCACCACCCGGTGTGAACCGGGAAAATGATTTAATGCCGCACTCACCCCTCGCAAGGGAAGACCTCAAACCGTAATGAAGGATTTGAAAGGAAAGACCTCGCAAGGGAAGACCTCAAAAATGGTCCCTTACTTATGCCACTTGTAATGAAAGGATTTATGCAATAGTACAACCAAATCTCATGCAACATATGTTTCCAGATAATTTAAGCAACATGCAAGTTTGCACACCTATAATCGTAAATAAAAGAAATGAAGGCAAAATACATAATTCATGAACGCATTAAGCAATAAAGTGCAATAATGTAACTAATAAAAACTATAAAGGCATTGATGATAACATCGAGCACACAATCTCATGAACAAACATAATGGTAAAAGGCATAAATATTGAAGAGAGCTAACTAAACATATGATGGGGAAGGGAATGACTAGAGGAACAAACATGCATGAAACATGATAAAGGAATCTGTCCAGTGTGTGCGAGTTCGTGTAGCGTTTGATAACATGTTCGAACGATAAACAGAATGTCCACGTTCGTATAGCGTTTGATAACGCGTTCGAACGGGATGAGACCTGATGCATGATACAATAAAATGCATGCGCGTTCGAGTAGCGTTCGTAAACGCGTTCGAACGGTAAACAGAATGCAAGCGTTCGAGTAGCATTCTGAGGCACGTTCGAACGGAAATAAGACAGAATGCATACGTTCGTGTAGCGTTAGTAGACGCGTTCGAATGGAATGAGACAGAATGCATACGTTCGTGTAGCGTTTGGAAACACGTTTGAACGAGATTACCAAAATGGCATCTGAAATGACACAAACACATATATGGATGAACAAATACACAATGTAGGAACTCGTGTGCCCGATGGAACACATTTCACATTCAATCGGGTGCACCTCGTCCGGCGCGGCAAAACATCATGGAAAAGGTAGCCTGTAGGCATTTCCCTCGAATAAAGGACCTTTAATCCAACCTAGTTAGCCGATGCGCACAAGAATGCAATGCATGCGTAAATAAAGCAATGATATGCAAAGGGTAAATTACATAATAAAAGGCACGGCAAAACATCATGGTAAAGGTAGCCTTCAGGCATTTCCCTCGAATAGAGAACCTTTAATCCACCCTAGTTAGCCCATGCGCATTATATTACAATGCATATAAAATAAAGACAACAATAATATAGGACTTCGTATGCTCGATTAAACATATCTCACATTCAATCAAACATACTCCGTCCGGCGCGGCAAAATGTCGTGGCAAAGGTAGCCCTTGGGCTTTTTATCCCTAAAAATAGAGGACCTTTAATCCAACTTGATTTGCCCATGCGCACTGTATCACCATGCATAAATAAGTAACATGCAGAAAGTAATAGCATACTAACGACTAAATCTTGCTTAAAAAATAAATAACATACTAGCAACCCAATCATGCTCGAATACAAGGTTGGATGAAACGAAATGTGTGAATCTCTCAAGTGGTACGTGGCATTGTATCCCGAGTGCAAACCGCAATACCGTCCATTCAGATTCGGCTACGAAATTTATATTCGGGTTTCCATCCGATATACCACAAGAGAGAACACATATTCCATTCATTCAAGGACCACAACATATATCAATAAACGACTCTCATGCGAGGGAATTCTAATTAACAACAAAAAAAGATGAGAATAAATAAGAAGGGTGCCCTCAGGTCTAACCTCTTAGGTCGTCTCTCGAAAGTGCGTTACACTGCCGTCAGAAGGGTTGATGCACCGCAACTCCTCCGATTCACTGGTCCACTGCTCTCGTTCGCTGCTTCATTGTTTTGAGCTTTCATTTCCTCTGTTTTGCTACTGTTTTCACTGTATTTTCTGGTCACAGTATTGGATTACTGGTTTTTGGTAAATAAATGACTATTTTACGGTGTTTGGGCTTCTGTTTGAGTGTATATTTTCGGTGACTGCAGTACAGTTCAGAGAGTTATTCTCGGTGATAGGCAGTGTGGTTAATGTGAGGCTTATGGTGCGGCAATGTGAAGGTGTTTTGATGGCTGTGTGATGCGGCAATGGATGGGTTATTTGGTGAGTGTTTCCGTGATGGTGGAGTATAGTAGAAGAGAAAATTATTTGCTTGCTTCTTGCTTTTTTTTTGCTTGGGCGTGTATGTTGGGGGTTGGGCTTGTGTCTTCTTTTATAGGCAAAGGCTAGGGTTCCTCTTGTGTTAATAGGAAAGGGAATCATGCAATCAATGGTGATATCTCCTAATTAGTATATCACAAGGAAAATGCCTATTTAATTAGGGACACGATTGGGCTTGATTGGGAAGATGATATATTTGATTTGTTTTATTTAGGTATGTGAATTATTTAGATTGGATTGTGATTTATTTAATTTAGGAAGGATATTATTTTAATTTGTGACATGAGTTTTAAATGTTTTAATTATTTTTGGGTGGGTTTTGGTGGGTTAATTGGGCTTGGGCGTGAGGCTAGCAACAAAACCAGAAGTACCGACACCATTCGAACGCCGATTCAAACGCTACACGAACGCCCTCAATCTTCTTGACGTTCGAACGTGTTCATGAACGCAGCACGAACGAAAGCAGTGAACATATGAATTGAATCCGATGACATACTTATTCTGAATTTCCCCTTTCGACATTCGTTTCCCGTGACTTCCGCAACCTAAAGAGTAATGCCTCTGTATGAGACTCATCATCGGGACTTATATGCAAAAATGCAGTGTCTACACCAGGGTCCCTCAAAAAACATTACTGATCCGGATCCGGGTCCATACGGACCTGGGTCCGGATCCGGAAATTGCCATCCCTAAACAGATCCCGGAGTCGATTCATCATGTCGTACGCTTTAGACATATCACAATACCGTCTTTTGAGTTCTGGAACCAGTGAACTGTGAACGTATGATTTAACTTTTAAATCATCATCTCTCCACTTCTGGAGAGTCCCAACTTCCTCAAGTGTCGCATCATTAGGTACAACATGGAGCAAAGGGCCTTCTAACACATATCCCAACTTTTCACAACCGAGGACAATCCTCAAATCCAAATCCCAGTCTGTAAAATTTTCAGCACCCCTGAGCTTGTTTGTATCCAGCATACGAGTAAATGGGTTGATTGTTGAAGATGCCGCCATCGGAAATCTATCACATAGATAGCGAAAAAAGTTAACAAATTAAAACAGTTTCATATAATATCATAAAAGCATTAAATAGATCATGATTTTTTTGATCTCAAAATGTCTCTCCTACTATTTAATGTAAAACAGTAGTCCCCAAATAGAATACAAAGATTTAAATAATCAAATTAAATTCCATAGTGAAAAGTGGACCCTATGAATGTACGGGCCAAATTTGGTCCAAGGGCAATTTCGACCTTTTACTTCAGACATAATACTGAACGCACCCCAGACTTCCCAACATAAGATCCAAGCCCAAGTTGCTACTTCAAACCCACACACTAAAGGAAGCCCCGAGTTTAGTGTATATAGGCCCAAAGACGTTTCACAAGCCCAAACCTAGTGAAATACCATACCCAAACCGTATCCAAGGCTTACCATGTGACATCCCATGAAATGTCCAGACACATAAATACCTCTCATAACTCGACCATCTTCAGCCTCCAAATGGACAAATAATCAAAGACAATAAGTGCGCCCGTTACTCAAGCGTCTATATAAGAGGAGAAACCTACGAGGAACGGGGACCGAAGCTATCCTACTCACAGCCTAATAGTATTCTCTTCCAAACTCTGAGAACTACCTACCTACCGCCCTCACGGCAGTTCACGGGGATCAAGGTATTCTCTGACCTTGCTCCTCCTCCTACGGATTTATAGCCCATTTCCTCCGCTGACTTGGGCGTCGGAGTGCCTACGGCTTCTATCACACCGGGGGTAGACCCTCCACGCTCACTCTACCTTTGTTTTACAGGATCGCCAGTGCCCCCAACCTACGAAATCTCGATTGTGGACCTCGGGCAAAAACCAACGTCTATAATTTGGCGCCCACCGTGGGGCCCTAGCGATTTATAAGCAAACAAAGCTTTCATTCAGCCTACGACGGAACTGCAAGCGCTACCATGGCTTTCGGTTGGCGAGCCTTCAGATCTTCTAGCCGGCCAATTGGCCATCCTCCAGGAACGCTTACGTGTTTTGGAAGAAGAGAATTCGTCCATGAAGAGTTCCAATAGCGACCTCCAAAAACAATTGGAAAATCTTTCATCCACAACCTGGCGAGGAGGGCTCGCCGATCCCCCCGATAAACCGGGCCGCCAACCCAATTTGATGGAGACACCAGACGATGAAATATGCGACATTCCCCCTTCCGAAGATCATCCAATCGGTCATGGGATGAACCAACACGTACCACCGGCCGAACCGATAACAACCTCATCCATGCGCAAGGAAATTGAGGAATTCAAGGAAGCAATCCTGTCCAGCCTACCAGGAGCCAGGTTACCTTTGAAGAGAAGCAGAGCAGAAACCATTACGGAAACTCCTTTCGTCGAGGAGATCAACTCAGTCGAACTACCTCGAAAGTTCAGCCCACCTGAGATGAAGTTGTACGATGGATCAACCGACCCCGACGACCACATAATCCACTACAAATACAAGATGATGTCCACATGCCTTTCTTAACATCAGAGGGAAACATGAATGTGTAGAGGGTTCGGAGAGACGTTGGCTGGTCCACCCCTCACATGGTTTATCAATTTGCCATACCGTTCAATTGGGTCCTATAAATAATTGGTAGACAAGTTCGTGGAATACTTCGCTAGTTCTTGCAAATTCAAGAAAACCACAGACGACCTCAATATGATACAACAGCGGAATGGAGAATCTCTGCGAAGATATGTCTCACGCTTTAACAAGGAAATGATTGCTATCCCAGATCTCCACCAACCGACAACAGTGGAAGCATTTAAGAATGGATTGATGGCTGACAGCGGCCTCTACAAAAAGTTGACAAAGAATCAATGCTACACTATGGACCAGGCAATGGCCAGAGCCCAAATGGAAATCAGATGGGAAAATGATAAAAGGAATGCAAATAAGGAAAGCTCATCCAGTCTACAAGAGAAGGAGGTATATCCATCCAAGCGACCGAAAGAATTTGGTAAGAGGGGCCATCAATCAATCGATAAAAGAAGTTATCGTGGTAGGGATATCCGTCCATACGGCAGGGCTCCTGATTGTAGACCAATCCCATACGAAAAAGAGAGAGAACCCCTAATGGTGCCCCCAGGCTCCCATACTACAACTTCACCATATCACCGAGTGAACTTGTTTCAGTTCTTAGGAAAATGAGGAGTGAAGTGAAGTGGCCTCCACGTTCCAAGGAAGGCTCTGGGAGGAAATATACTAGTAGATGGTGTCAATTCCATCGAGACTACGGGCACGCGATAGCCGATTGCATAACCCTGAGATTGGAAGTCCTGGAACTACTAAACAAGGGGAACTTGAAAGACCTGCTCATGGAGAAAAGGAAAGCAACATTGTCCCGAATAGAAGAAAGTGAGGACCAGGGAGAAGCCCTGATTCCACCTCCACCAATTAACAACACGGTCAATCTTATCTCAGGAGGATCAGAAGTCAGTGGGATCTCCTATTCGACAGTGAAACGACACACCAGAATGGTAACGACTGTCACCTCAGATCACACGGTGATTGTAGCGGGAGACTATACTGGTTTGACGATTGAGTTCACGGATGACAGAGTATCCAGACATAAGAACCCCCACCATGATGAATTGGTGATATCCTTGCAAGTGGCCAACTTCATGATCAAGAGAGTGCTAGTCGACATGGGGTCATCAGCCGACATCGTCTTCCTAGCGGCCCTTAATGATATGGGATGCGGATTGGAGAAAATAAATCATCGATCTTCTACTTTGATAGGCTTCAGCGGGGAACATAAATTCACTATGGGGGAAATCTCTCTCGTAGTATACGCAGAAGGAATCAATAGAATGACTATGTTACTCATCCTAGACTACCCTTCAGCCTACAACTTGATAATGGGATGACCGTGGATTCATGATATGAGGGCCGTCTCATCTACTTATCCCAGGTTTTGAAATTTCCTACCAAATGGGGAGTCCAAGAAATCAGAGGGGACCAACTTGCTTCCAGAACTTGCTATCAAACGACCCTCAAGGCTAAATCTCAGACGTCATAGCAATTATAAGAGGGGTCTTGTTGAGTCTACGCAGATACTCCGAAAGTGGAAGAACTCGATGAGGTCCAAATTCACCCTCACTACCCAGACCATAAACCCCAAGTTGGAGCCGACCTCGACCCCGTGCTACGCACCAAACTGGTGTATTTCCTTAAGAAGCATCATGACTGCTTCGCGTGGTCACATGGAGACATGACAGAAATAGAACCAGAGTTGATGACACATGGACTACATGTGGATCCAGCCTACCCGCCTATCAAACAGAAGAGGAGGACGTTCGCCCTAGACAGGAACTGAGTCATCGACGAGGAAGTCCAAAAATTGTTGGAGAATGGAGCCGTTAGAGAAGTATAGTACTCGGAGTGGCTCGCTAACGTCGTGGTTGTGCGAAAGAAGAATGGAAAATGAAGAGTCTACATTGATTTCACAGACTTGAACAAAGCGTACCCGAAGGATTCCTTCCCACTCCCTCATATCGACTCAATGGTCGACACTATAGCGGGACATGAACTATAAAGTTTCATGGACGCATATTCAGGCTATAAACAAATCCTCATGCATCCGGACAATCAGGAGAAAACGGCCTTCGTCACTAATAGAGGATTCTATTATTATAAAGTGATGTCATTCGGGCTAAAGAATGCTGGTGCTACCTACCAACGCTTTGTCAACAAGATGTTTTCCCATCAGATTGGGAAAAACTATGGAGGTCTACATTGATGACATGTTGGTGAAATCTTTACAAGCCAAGCAACACCTGGGACATTTAGAGGAAGCATTCGACGTGATGAGAAAGTATAGGATGAAGCTGAACCCCACCAAGTGTGCTTTCGGAGTAGACTCCGGAAAATATCTTGGCTACCTAGTCACTCGACGTGGAATAGAAGCCAACCCGGAGCAGATAAAATCCGTCCTCAACATCCCATCCCCAACAAACCCCAAAGAAGTCATGCGACTTGCGGGAAGGATCGCCGCTCTCAACAGATTCATCTCCAAGTCTACTGACAAGAGCTTCTTATTTTTCTCCACCCTTGGGAAGGCGAAGAAGTTCGAGTACTTGACCACACCACCTCTCCTTTATAAGCTAGTCGACGGTGAAAAATTATTCCTCTACCTTGGAGTCTCGGAACAGGCGGTCAGCGCTGTTTTAATAAGGGAAAAAAAGGACAGTAACTTCCGGTCTACTATGTGAGTAAAGTTCTAATAGACCCGGAGACTTGGTATACTCAAATGGAGAAATTGGTTCTTGCATTGGTGACGGTAGCTCGCAAGCTCCGACCCTACTTCCAAGGTCATCCAATCACCGTATACTCCACCTACCCATTGAGGAGCATTCTTCACAAGCCCGAACTCTCTGGTAGACTTACCAAATGGGCTGTTTAACTTGGGGAGTACGAAATCATTTATAAACTGTGAACCGCCATCAAGTCCCAACCTCTTGCGGATTTCGTGGCTGACTTCAGCCCCAATCTACAAACCGATGTGGAGAAAGAGGTGTTGTGTGTCCAGGCGACTGATGTATGGAAACTTGCGATAGACAGTTCTTCCAGCAGACGTGGCTCTGGGTTAGGAGTTGTAATCACTTCTCCCTCAGGCGATGTTATACAACAAGCATTTAATTGTGGCTTCCAAACTACCAACAACGAGGCTGAGTACGAAACATTGATAGCCGGGCTAACATTGCTTAAAGAATTTGGGGCGAAGAGAGTAGAGGCAATATCTGATTCTCAACTAATTGTCAATCAACTCCAAGGATCTTACCAAGCCCGAGGAGCTCAAATGGTGGCCTACTTACCAAAGGTAAAGGAAATCCAGCCTTCATTGGAATCATTTACAATCTCACAGATTCCCAGGATCGAGAACACTCACGTGGATGCCCTGGCTACTCTCGGGTCCACCCTACAAGAAGATAATATTCGAGCCATACCAGTGGCATATCTACAATGGCCAGCCATTTCTAAAATAGAAGATGAAGCCGTCTCCCACATCAAACAAATCGACTCGTGGATGTCGCCATTGATCAAGTACCTGGAGGAAGGCGTATTGCCAACAGACAAGGTAGCTGCCCGAAAGATCCAGCGGTAAGCTGCGCGGTTCACTATATATGACAACCAAATCCTGAGGAGATCCCTTTCCGGACCATACCTCAAATGCTTAACTCCCAAAGAAGTGCAGTACGTGTTATCCGAGCTACACGAAGGAGAATGTGGAAATCATTCCGGAGGAAGAAGTCTTGCATGTCGAGCCCACACAGCTGGATATTACTGGCTGATAATGCGAGCCGACGCAGTTGAATATACATATAAATGCGAGAAATGCCAAAGGTTTGCTCTAGTCTCCCATCTCCCACCTGAAAAGCTTAATCCTTCTTTATCCCCTTGGCCATTCATAAAGTGGGGAATGGACATTGTTGGGAAGCTACCTGTCGCCCTGGGTCAACAAGTCTACATGCTTGCATTGACAGACTATTACTCCAAGTGGATCGAGGCAGAGGCCTTTGCGAGGATAAGGGACAAAGAAGTACAAAGCTTCGTTTGGAAGAACATCATCAGTCGTTTTGGCCTACCCAAAGAGATTGTTACTGATAATGGATCCCAATTCATCAGTCATCGCTTCCAGGACTTCTGTAAGAATTGGGGAATCAAGCTTAGCTTCTCTACCCCGCGCTACCCACAAGCCAACGGACAAGCCGAATCTTCCAATAAAACTGTAATGAATACTTTGAAGAAAAGGCTGGAGAAAGCAAATGGGGCTTGGGCTAACGAACTCCCAGGAGTCTTATGGTTGTATCGAACAACTGTAAGATCATCCACTGGCGAAACACCATTCTCCTTGACCTTTGGCACAGAGGCAGTCATTCCAACCGACAATGGTGTACCATCGCCACGATACCAATGGGTTGATGAGGATACAAACATTCAACTCATGTCCAATGCACTTGACACAATTGACGAACTAAGGGAGAACGCGTCCATACGGCTTGCAGCCTACCGACAGAAGATGTCCAAACCTTCAATAAAAACGTGAGAAGTAGAACTTTCAAAGAAGGAGACTGGGTCATACACCAAGGAAGTTAAGGATGGGAAACTCGGGCCTACTTGGGAAGGCCCATACATTATCATGAAAGTTTTAGGCCACAGAGCCTACAAACTAAAAACAGAGGATGATAGACATGTCCATAATAGTTGGAACGCCATTCACCTCAAGAAGTTCTACAGATAATCACGTTTGGAAGTCACTCGACAAACCACAGTCCTTCCACAATGAGGCGGCCTAATCATTTGATTTCTGTTTCAGTTTTTAATTTTCTATAATTTCTTTCATGTAATTTTGCTTAAAGTTTCTCTGAACGAGTTGTTAAAAATTCATATGACAGAAAATAAATGACAATTGGAATTTATATTCAAAAGGAAGGAATTATCTTTTACAAAAATGGTTTGAGCCGATACTACAAAAAAATAATAATAAATGAGGCCTAGGCCGATATTTACATCAATCTTCTAGCCTTTCGACAGGCTCATCTAAGTCTACTGTCTGAGGAAGAGAGTCAGTCTCTATAGGCTGTCTCGGTCCAGACTCCTCAGTGATGGCCTCAACGACCTTTTCAACAGGATCACCAGCGGTAGGAACCTCTTCAATTCCCTCGACAATATCTCCCTTAATTTCTCTAGCAGCAACTTCCTTGGAACTGACTTCCTGCCCTCATTCGGCCTCGGTTTCCTCAATCGACAAAGAGAGCCCGACCTCCAATCTCTCCCCCAGAGTTATCCATTTCCTAGGATTCCAGGAGCTGTGCTCCCCAGACAAGTATTCCTTCATAAGAAGGCTAATATCCTTTATGATAGCCTCCGTGGCCACTCTTTCCAGCCTATCTAGGAACTCAGCCTTTTGCCCTTCCAAAGCTTCAACGCTTTCTTTATAGGCTTCCAGCTCAGTCGACGTTATTTCCAAGGAAGCCTTCACTTCTTTGGTTTCACTTTCGGCGTCCTTCACCTTCTTCTTCGAGTCTTCCAGAGAAGCTTTAGCTTCGGCCAACTCCTTTCGCAGGGCTACATTTGATTTCTCCATGTCCCTCGACTTCCTCAGGCTAGCCTCCACGTATTTCTGTTGGAAGATGGCATACTCCAGAGTCTACAATGACGAGGAAAATGTTAATGACTTAATCAAGGAAACTCGTAAGTTAAAGGATAATTACCTAATAATTTCATGCGACAGCTCTTTTTGCGGCTTCCAGCGGCCCAACTCTCAACATACGACATTCGTCTTCCTCTAGTAGTAATCCCTCAGCAAACCCAGACAGACTCGAAGGGTCTGACATAACGGTCGTGCTTCTTGGGATTTTGATCACGACGTTCTCCGGATCCTCTTCTAGGTCCATCAGTTGCTTTCTTTTCTTTGAAGGCTGACCTGATCCAGTCGACGTTCTGCGAGCAGCTTCCACATGGGGAGTCGGTAAGGCATATTTCTTTGGATGCTGCGGTTCAGGTACGACTTCAATTTCCTTTCCCTGGCCTTTTTCTTCTTCCTCCGCCCGAGCATTTCTTCGACAGTAGGAAGTCTGAACTGGCTCATCCTCTCCACTGCGCACAAATTTTCCTCGGGGGTTAGAGTCCGCAAAAGAAAGTCTCTTAGTATAATAGCCGACACGCCCAGGTTATGACAATGACTGTCAATATATTTTTTGTCAGAGGCAATGAGGTACCTTCTGGATAGAAAACCTCTTTCCACAACGGAGTCAACCTTAATATTTTCTCCTCCAAAACCACCCTCCAGTTCCTCTCAGGCGCTGGCTGGAATGTTCAAAATATAATATATATTCGCTAGGACCCCATATGTCACATCGAAACTACGATTACAATTTGAACCTACTGTTGGGAAGCGACCGCGAGTGCGCAACGGAAAATTAAAAATTATCAAATTATAATGCCGCTATCCCTTTGCCCAAGACCCATTTGTTTTGATTATTCTACAAGCCTAGACAT
Organism: Zanthoxylum bungeanum; assembly: GCA_019454045.1. Lineage (NCBI taxonomy): Eukaryota > Viridiplantae > Streptophyta > Magnoliopsida > Sapindales > Rutaceae > Zanthoxylum > Zanthoxylum bungeanum. The sequence goes on along the minus strand of SKCR01007332.1, from coordinate 1,793 downwards.
GTTACTATATATTCTTAGCATAAAAACTCATAAAACATGCAAAGAACATAAACCTAAACATGCTAACTATCATAAGAACTCTAATTAAAATAAAGAAAGAAAAAGACTTACTTGAACTGAAGACTCCTCCAGTCCTCCCTCCAATCTACAAGCTTTTCTCGAACTCAGCAAGCTCTTCCACGTTCCAAATAGCCACCCAAGTGTGTTGCCTCCAAAGGTGCACACACCAAAGCCAAAACTCAATGGCAAGACTACGCCTTGAGTGCACTGGTATTTTGCCCTTGGTGCTAGCCTAGGCAAATACCTTAAAACTTTTAACTCGAGGTTCCTCTAGTCAATTAGACTTAAGGATCCTCAAAATCAGTGGCTTACTCTTAAACTTTAGAGTTGCTCACTTATATAAACCCAAGATATGAAAGGTTTGGTGCAAAAATTTGTAAATAATTCTTTGGGTTTATATAGGTGCTCCAAAGACAACAAAATTAATTAAGAATCCGATGTGGGATAAGTGCTAATTTAATCTTAGCCATTGGATCTTAATCTAGTGGTTTAATGAGATTATAAAACCTAAATAAGAGTTTGGGTCGAATTGGAATACAAAATAAATAACAAATAAAAAAAATTGCAATTCACATATTTATTTATTTATTTATTCCAATTCCCAAAGTGCCCCTATCGTCATTCACCAATCCCTAAGCCATTATGGAACCTCATAAATGATCTAATCAATAATTAAACACATTGAACCATTTATGAACAATTCCTACAATAATCATATATGCTGTTAAAATTATACTGTGCACTGTTAACCATTGATTTCGACTTTGTTGTGTGTGACCTTTTGGGTTCCCCTCAAATTGGACATGAAATGAATCGTGATAATTTAATCGAACATAAATTATCATTCGATCAGATGGTCGTTCCATTTCAATGACCAAGGTTGACATCTAATAACATGCCAAGGCCCCAAAATGAGAAGGAAAAATATATATCCATTCTGTATGCGATTTACATATGATACGGTCTCTCGCCTCACTATATCCCCACCATTTGACCTAGGGTATAGAAAATGTCTACCTATATAGTCAAAGGTATGATGTTGATAGTGTCATGAATCGTGCTAACCCAAGAATCTCACATGATTCTTTCGCTGCGGCCACAGTCTCAAGCACTGATCACACATATCAACACGCGAACTGGAATACTACACTTATAAGAAAATATTATTCGAGAGAGTGGTAATTCTCTATTGTATCTTTACAAACTTCATGTGTTTCAACAAATGACCCAATCATACCCTTATGACCAAATCTTTTGAACTGGGAAGGAGAATGTCAAAGTTATTTGATCCACACATAAGATTGTAAAGACCTCAAGTCTAAAGACTAGTCATACAATCGATACATGAAAGTTCTCACATACACATGGGATAAACACTCCAAGTGAAAACTTTCAGCGGTCAGTCCGATGGATACTAGCAACTCATGCATCCATGTGATACACCAAACGGATGGATCTCCGCTAGTAGCCTATGAGATCGGCTACCCCACTTAAGGGCAGATCATATCATCATGCTAGTCTCTCCGCTTTGTGAATGCCCAGATTATTCACAAATCTATGACTAAGAATGTTTAAGAGTAATTTAATTTTCATAAGGCGTGGAAGCCATCATCGGCTTTATTACAGTGTTTGATGATTCATATAAGTTATGTAAGACATGTATAATAAGGATTCCTATTTTATTAATTAATGAAAATATTACAAATACATGTACATATAGCCCATCCACAAGT
>SKCR01007331.1:0-33127 GCA_019454045.1 Zanthoxylum bungeanum | reverse complement strand
ATGAGAACTATGCCGTTGTGCCATCACAACTCGCACAAGTACAATACTAGTCTATTCCGCATTATCGATGTCCGATCTCGATAATACTACGACTAGGGATATTTAATGATTAAACCTTTTATATTGATATTGTCTCATATCATCTCAATACGGAACTAATCATATGGACTTTTGCCATTAATATATCAAAGTAAATAATTTTACAAAACGGCAAAAGGCAATTTCATTATCACATAGTTGATTTTGTACAATAATACAATATCATTTACAAAACAGTGACGCTATGGGTCATAATGTCTAACAATCTCCCACTTGGCCTATAGCCAGTCACTCAAGCATCTAATACCTGAACTATGTATATGTCGTTCAAACACTTGCTGAAGAACAGCCTTCGTCAGCGGATCTGCAATGTTGTCATCTGATGCGACCTTCTCGACCTTTACATCGCCACGATGTATAATCTCCCGAATCAGATGGTAACGCCGAAGAACATGCTTGGATCGTTGATGAGACCTTGGTTCCTTACCTTGTGCTATAGCCCCGTTATTGTCACAATACAATGGCATAGGCTCAGCAGCTAACGGAACTACTCCTAATCCGATTAGGAATTTTCGGATCCAAACTGCCTCCTTTGCTGCTTCCGATGCAGCAATATACTCCGCTTCAGTTGTTGAATCGGCAACAGTATCTTGCTTGGAAGATTTCCAGCTCACTGCTCCGTTATTCAAACAAAAAATGTACCCCGATTGCGACTTGAAGTCGTCCTTGTCGGTTTGGAAACTTGCATCGGTGTACCCAGACACCCCAAGTTCTCCACCTCCATAAATTAAGAAAGCATCCTTAGTTCGTCTAAGATACTTAAGGATATTCTTAACAGCCATCCAGTGACCTTCACCTGGATCAGCCTGATAGCGACTGCACATGCTCAAAGCATATGATACATCAGGTCGCGTACATATCATGGCATACTTGATCGATCCGACTGCCGAGGCGAATGGTATCCGACTCATGTTATCTCTCTCTTCTTTAGTCTTAGGACACATGTCCTTAGACAGAAGGATACCACGCGACATTGGCATCAATCCCTTCTTGGATTGATCCATGTTGAATCGCTTCAACAGTTTGTCAATATATGTACTCTGGGAGAGTCCAAGCAGCTTTCTAGATCTATCCCGGTAGATCTTTATTCCCAGAATAAAGGCTGCTTCTCCCAGATCTTTCATGGAGAATTTTAATGAAAGCCAAGCTTTCACCGACGTTAGCATGGGAATGTCATTGCCTATAAGCAATACGTCGTCGACATAAAGGACAATAAAAGTTAGTGCTCTCCCACTAACCTTCTTGTATACACAAGGGTCATCATCGTTTTGTACGAAATCATATTCTTTTATGATCTCATCAAAACGCTGATTCCATGACCGTGAAGCTTGCTTCAATCCATAAATGGATCGATTTAACTTACAAACATTGTTTGCGAGTCTGGGTACGATAAAACCGTCAGGTTGTTGCATATAAACATCCTCCAAAAGGTTTCCGTTAAGGAAAGCGGTTTTAACGTCCATCTGCCATATCTCGTAATCGAAATATGCAGCTATTGCAAGCATTATTCGAATGGATTTAATCATGGCAACGGGTGAGAAAGTTTCGTCATAATCAATACCATATTGTTGACGATACCCCTTTGCTATAAGCCTAGCTTTGTACGTTTGTACGTTGCCATCCATGTCGGTCTTCTTTTTGAAGATCCATCTGCATCCAATAGGCTTTACGCCTTCTGGTGCATCAACCAGTGTCCAAACTTGGTTGGCATACATGGAATCCATCTCGGACTTCATGGCATCTTGCCATAAAGAGAATCAATATTTTGTATTGCTTCCTCATACGTAGTCGGTTCATTATCCTCAATAAGATTAATATCTACATGAGGTGAGATCAGGAACCCATACCTCTCAGGTACCTTCCTGACTCTCTCCGACCTACGCGGTCCTTGTGTATCTGAAGATTGTGGTACAGACTCATCCTGGATGGTCTGTTTATGTTCCGTCGTTGATTCATTGCCAGGAACAGTATCACTACGATTTTCATCGAGCTCCACTTTCCTCCCACTTACCACTGCATCTAGGAATTCCTTCTCAAGGAAAAATGCATGTAGAGCAACAAACACTTTGTTCTCTTGTGGGTGATAGAAGTAATATCCTTTGGTTTCCTTAGGATATCCCACGAAAAGGCATTTATCTGATTTGGGTTCTAGTTTGGTACCTTCCAAACGTTTAACATATGCCCAGCATCCCCAAATCTTCAGGAAAGAGAAACCTGGTTTCCTTCCTGTCCATTTCTCATATGGAGTTGTTCAACAGACTTTGACGGAACCTTATTCAAAATAAGTACCGCACTGGTTAATGCGTATCCCCAGAAGGATATTGGTAGCTCAGTCCGACTCATCATCGACCTTACCATGTCTAACAAGGTACGGTTTCTCCGTTCAGACACACCGTTTAATTGCGGTGTTCCAGGAGGAGTCCACTGTGAAAGAATACCATTTTCTTTGAAGTAATCTTGAAACTCATAACTTAAGTATTCGCCACCACGGTCCGACCGCAATGTCTTAATACTCTTTCCTGTTTGTTTTTCTACTTCGTGTCGAAAATCTTTGAATTTCTCAAAAGTTTCCGACTTGTGTCTCATTAGATACACATAACCATAACGAGATGCATCATCCGTAAAGGTTACGAAGTAATGATATCCACCTCTAGCCTGGCTAGACATGGGCCCACATACGTCGCTATGAACGAGGGCTAACAGTTCTGTGGCACGTTCACCTTTACCACTAAAAGGTGTTTTAGGCATTTTGCCTAAAAGACAAGATTCGCAGACATCATATGAATTAAGATCAAATCCGTCCAAGTACCCACTCTTCGAAAGTGTGGATATGCGAGTCTTGTTTATGTGTCCTAGACGACAATGCCACATGTAAGCTTCATCTTTTAGATTACTCCTTTTGAGCCTTTTGTTTGTTATTTTATGTTTAGGAGATTCATTTATATTCAAAATATAAAGGCCATTATTTGCTACAGAAGTGCAAATTTCTGCATCATTTTTATATAAATAACACCCAGTGTTTCTAAATACAAAAGTGTACCCATGCTGGGTTAACAAAGATACAGATATGATATTCCTAGTTAAACTAGGTATATAATAACAGTTCAAAAGTTTAAGCATATGCCCCGAGGGCAATTCCAAAACAAAAGTCCCTACAGCCAAAACAGCAACTGGAGTTCCGTTTCCGACTCGTAGATCAACCTCCCCTGAAGTCAGCATCCTGCTATCCTGCAGATCCTGCAAATCAGTACATATATGAGCAGCACAACCAGAATCAAAAATCCAATTTTTAAAACTAGAAGTAGTCATATTTATCTCAATAACAAACATACCAGAGGCTAGTGCCTTGCCTGCCTTGATATCCTCCCTTTGTCCCTTGCCCATTCGGCAGTCACGTTTCCAGTGACCCTTCTTGCCGCAGTTGAGGCAGACATCTTGAGATTTGTCCCTTGGCTTCCCAGAAGCTTTTGTCAACTTGCCTTTGCCCTTTTTCTTATGTTTCTTCTTCCTCACCCCTCCAGTAGCTTTGGGCCCAGCCTTTGGCCTCTGAGAGGTCGATGCAAAGTGCGCCTCGCGCTTGCCCCCTTTTTGGAGTTCCTTTTCAGACTCCTTCAAGATGGATAACAGCTCTCCAAGAGTGTCATCCGTATCCATCAACTTATAGTTGATTATGATTTGTCTCCAAGTATCAGGAAGTGACTGTAAGATCAAATCTATGGTCAGCTCAGCCTCCAAGACTATTCCCATATTGGCCAACTCATCAATATCGGCGATCATTTGAGCCCCGTGGGCCTCAACTGATGCGCCTTCAGTCATTCGGGCACGGAAGAGTTTCTTCACCAACTCGTACCTTTCCATCCGCTTGTTGGAGCGGTGGAGATCTCGCAGTGTAGCCATCATACTATAAGGATCCAAGTCCCTATTCTGGCGACGAAAGTGCTAAGTCATCGAAGCTAACATAATAGCCTGAGCTGTGTCACAATCATTGCTGTGAGTTTTCCATAACTCCAGCTCAAGTGGGTCAGTGGGCTTAGGCGGGAGAGGTGTTTGTACAGTGTACAACATCCTCTCAGCCCCAAGGACTATCCTCAGGTTCATTTCCCAATCAGCGAAGTTTGTGCCCTTAAAGACATTGTCACCCATGATGATGTCTCGGACATTTACCTTGCTTGCCATCTCAACTACGATAGTCCAACTATCTAGTTAACGATAAAATGGGTACAGTCAAACTGTTACAAGAAAAAATAACAATGAATTAGTCCAACTAATTTTAATTAATTAAACGAAATAATTTTGAAAGACGCGTATGGCTAAGTATCTGAATGAAATTGCAAATTCAATACTAGCCTCCCACTATTTTTATCAAGTCTCTAACCCTCTGTTGAGAACTCGGGAAATCCTATTTCCTAGTGGGCTAGGATCCCGTTAAATAACACACAACCTTGACTTTGGCCAACAAGCTGTATGCTATTTAACTAGGTAGATCTCAAAGATCAATTGGATCCCATCCAATTCCTAGATCCGGTTAGGTGGACATCCAAGTCCAAAACATATGTATATATACTTATGCCAATGTATCTAATACATTTTCCTAACCATATCCTCCGAACCATCTAGGCCTTGGCTTTGGCACAACAAACCTAATGATTCCGGTTAAGCGAGACCTATTGACAAGGAAAGTTTCGTAATCAATGTCGTTGGACAAGAAGTGATCTTGACTTTGGCCAACAAATCACAACTTGGACAAGACACCGATGTGGAACAAAACTCTCATGATTCAAGTACATCCTCAATTGACAAAGGTCTTGACTTTGGCCAACAAACCAATGCCAATTTTGGATCTTGAACAAGAATCATTCAATGGAAGGATAATCGCTTAATATAATATTGAGGGATTTTTGCGTAATTGGCAACCAATTTAATTATCTTTGTTAGGTCTCATCATCATACACCCTTAAGCATGCTTCTAAAACATCATAAAGTGCGTAAAGTAAATTAATAGTGATATACGGATGGATATATAAAACAATTTGTTCCTAGAACAAATCACTCCCTTTCCTCTCCCCGCTAGCAATATTCTACTTCTACCCAATTACATAATACAATAAGAGAAACCTCATTTACATTGAGGGGAATTAGGTGAGAAGAGAATACAAAGAGATAAAAGAGATAAGGCTGGACACGCAGGTCCAATTTATAAATTCTAAATTTACAATAATTTCTAAAATTACCCTTTCCCTTCTAATATCCATCCGCTATGCACTATTCATTCATCACATACATGTATATTCATTCAAGACATGCTATACAACCAATCTAATCTAATTAATAAGTCTTTGTTTAAGTGATCATCCAATGTTCAATCAACGGTTTGATTTTGCGCGAGTCCAACTCGTTTGAGAATAAGTACATAAGGTACGAATTCATGAATTATATCGAACTACCCGTTAAATCCAATTTAAGTCGCATTCAATATTAATTCAATTTATTTAATTCCAAATTAAATGTTTACACTTTTAATGTGCTTTTAAAGATTAGATTCTAAATCTTATCAAATTGGGTCTCCAAGCCCAACTAACATCCAATGTGTGTTTAATTAAAGTCCGATGGGCTTTCAATTGATTTATCAAGGCTTGGGCTTTGGTCAATGTGGGTCAAACCCAATTACCAAGCCCAAATAAGGAATCACCCTTAAGTGCCATAAAATCAATTTCAAGCCCATAAGGCCCAATTAAACATAAAAGCCCATTAATTAAATATTTAACATTCCAAATTTTAAAATTCAATTGATTAAAGTGTAATTGCATGATTAATTCATTAAACCAAATATTTCAAAAAATACCAATTTAATTTATTAATCATCAATTGTTCAAAACATTTGTCTAACATTTATTTGAACAAAAAATCAAGTCCTTTAACATGTCATGTTGTATTCGGCCAAGAGGGATTTTTGCGGTTCGATTTGTTTTTCAATCCAATTGAATTACTAATCTAAATCCCATATGGATTTTAAGTCATCTAATGAACTTGAAAGCAAAAAATCCAATTAAGTGAAAAGACCTCCATTTTCGGTCAAAGCAACAATTTTGGGGAAAAAATCATCCAATGCATTTTTCTCAAAATTGATCATGTATTACATCAAATATCATACATATAAGCATACTCAAATCATCTAATGAACTTGTGCATGCAAAATACCAAACCAGTAAAATGACCTACACATTCGGCCAAGGCATCAATTTTGGGGAAAAATTATCCAATGTATTTTTCTCAAAATTGATCATGTATTATATCAAATATCATACATATAATCATGCTTAAGTCATCAAATAAACTTGTGCATGAAAAATTTCAAACCAATGGAAGCACCTCCACATTCGGCCAAGACAACCACTTTGGGGAAAAATCATCCAATGCATTTTTCTTAAAATTGATTATGTAATATATCATATAACATACATATAAGCATACTTTAGCATCCAATTTAACAAGAACATGCTTCAATCAATTTTCCCAAATTAACCCTAATGTATTTCATGCTTAAACATGGCTCCATGATACCATTGTTGGTTTCTATAATTAGTCCCAAAGAAAGATTAAGCCATAGAAATACATATAACATACATGCAAAGCTTGAAGCATGGCGGAAACATACTTACAAAGCTTTGTGACGAAAATGGTGAAGAGGATCCTTGAGCCTCCAAGGTGGGTGATATGCGGCCAAGAACAAGAATGATAGAAGCTGCAAATCTTGGGGCTGTTTTCGGCCAAGAACAACAGTGTGAGAAGCCTCAAATCTTCTAGTACTCCAAGCTCCAAGTGTGTTTCCCTATCACCTCCTTTGATCCCTTGTTGTGCTAGCAAAAATGGAGAAAACAATTTTCTGCCATGGATGAAGCTCACGGCTTGCGTGAAGAAGAAGGAGAGGAGAGAGTGTTATCTCTATTTAATTTTTGTTCTCTGTATTTGTTTCAAAAACGTGAGAGAGCAAAATGAAAAGCAATGATGTATCAAATACAAAAAAATGAATTTTTTAATTAAAAAACCCTTCAAAAACCGTGAAAGGTTTTCCCTCCAAAAGAAAATTCATCATTTGCCATCATTATCTCACATTGAGAATAGAGACAATGTATCATCCCTTAAAGGTGACTAGATACATCCATCATCTATTCGTGTCAAGTAATGAGATATCGCGATGTGATTTGCGGATACCACTCGTTTCGAAATACGAATGTGTCCGCAAACACTTTCGGGCCCAAATTCGCTAATTCCGAATTAACGAATTTCCGTCGCGATGAGAATTAAATAATTACGCCTAGCGGAATTATTATTCAGATCGCTAACGAATTAATTCTAAATTAATTCGTTTGCCCGAATTAAAATCCGATTTTAATTCCGCGTCGAAATCTGATTTCGTTTAATAATATATCGAATATATTATTTTATCGATTAATTCCAAATTAATCGATCTCTCTCTCTCTTAATAAGGCCTTTTATCCAAGATAAAGTTTCTCCGCAATTAATCCAAGATTAATAAAGTTCGAATCAAACATCATAGGTGAATCTTCAGGAAGCGACCCAAGAGATCTCCGGATATGTTGGCAGTAAATACGGTCGTTGGATAATCCAAACACGTACGTACCTCGTACTACATTTTTTCCGATTTACAAGACAAGGTTGGCTTCTAGCAAAGCGCCATGCCTACCCAATTCTCCAGAAATATTCTTACTGGAATATTAGATCTTTATCAAGCGTAGTATACCGTAGTATCGCGTACTTCGATCCAGTATCTGACGATCACATGTTAGGCCTGGGGCTGGAAATGTGTCTGCCCCGTACGAAACATATATCGGACATCAAACAACTAGTCTCTTTAAATCGGACAATCCTGACCTGGTCATATTGTCCCGACGGTTGCAACCTTTTATAGAGTACTAGTTGTAGGGGTTGGTGCTCAGAGCGCCAATTCCCGGTTGTATTTTGTTAAATACTTCTGTAAAACATTATTATTAGTAATAATATATGCAGTTTCTATAATATAATCTAATCTTTTATATGGTAAAGACGTAATGACCCTAGAATGATTAATCATGATACAGTTGCAAAAGCGTCGCAACGGACATTGAGTCGTATCATGACGTTGTCATTCTCAGACAGTTCCTGGTCAAGGTTTACACTACTTGGTCAGTATAGTAAACCCGTTGAGACCGGTACATGTCGTATACTGGAATATATGATTCCAATGGTTTCTCAATGAACCATTAGTCTTGGAGACTAGTATAGACGTGTAGGTGTTTATAGTGGATAAACACTGAACGACTCACCGAAGATTCTTAATGGATGGTACACCAGCGTCAATAAGAATCTTCTTGGGTTGAGTAGCACTTGTGATTCTTAGACTTGAGATGCCATTGTGGGCACATGAGACATCTTCTACACTTAGACGGCAGTCACGTCACCGATCTATTTAGATCAGACCTCCGCCTGTTCGTTGGGTGTAGATAGATCCTCAGGGTGTCCTATGTGTATCAAGATAGGATCCGTCAGTTCTGTGTACCAGAGCATAGGTAGTCCATATGATTAGCAATCAGATAAAACCATGGGCCCGTGGTAAGTTTAGAAGCTAGTTCTAAACATTCTTTTTGAGATTGCTAATAGAATAGTCGACTGGATAATCCCGATAGAGATTTGACGTTTACATCTATATCTCTGGGATTTATCCGGATACCTGTGACGGAGGAATTATACATTTGCGATGACCTCGACCTGTATGGTTCAGCGAGATTATCCGTGATCGTCATAATCTACGGGTGGATAGATTATGGACACGAAATTTGATTTCGTGACGGATATACCTGAACCTAGAGAGTCTCAATAATGAAACATACTCGTTGAGCACTAGAGCAACATAAATAAATAATATTGATTATTTATAAAGTCGTTTAATGGTTAAACGCAAGATACATGCTAAAGAGACTAGATAGTCATTTCCTTAATTATTGTGTATTTACATTTAATACTTGATTAATTTAAATACACATTAATTAATAGTCAAAATGAGTTATTTGACTTATTTCCTAAATGAATATATGTTTTTAATATTTAATGTAAATATTGTACATATATTTAATATATTTGTATTTGATTAATTAATTAATTATTTAATTGTTAAATGATTAAATTAATTAAAATATAAATATCTTATGTTAGGATAATTAAAGTAAATGACATTAGTTGCATTTGTTGACCAAGATAAATATCTAATAAAGTAGTTTATAAGATATTTATGCAAGTTGACATTATGATTATTGAAATGAAATTGAAATTACAATTTCTTGCATTTGGTCTTGCATTTTCGGCCAAGGTGTAATTGTTACACATATAAATTGATTTTCATTTCATTTAACACTTAACCTAATACACTTTATACAAACAAACTCCATTGAAGAAACCTTGAAAGCTTGAGAGAAGAAAGACTTATCAAAGAAAAAGCTTGGAATTTAGTAAGTTTTTCAAACTTACTATTAGAGAGGAATATGTTCCTTAGGTTCTAGGCTTCAACATATGTTGTTCTTAGATATTTCTTTCTTTATTTCTTTGTGTTTTTGTTGATGGAAGTTTGAATGAAGTGTTGAGCATGTATGGTGAAGAAAGAATGTAACTAGTGTAGTTATATGTATTCTTTTAAGGTTTATGAAACCATGTTGCTATTCTAGAGTTATTGACCCACTCTTAAATGACCTAGATTTGATCTTGAGTTGTTTCATTGTGTTGAGACTTGAATTAGTTGAAAGATTGATGATTGAAACATTTGATTTAATGTAAATGGCCTAATTTGCCCAATTTGTGGAAATTGAAAAATTAGGGTTTATAACCTATTCCAAATTTGGGGGTTTTCATATATGTTGAGCATTTGGGTGTGTATATGATGCATGCAAAGTTTCATGTTGATTGGATTTCATTTGGATGAGTTTTGAAGCATGAAATGACCAAATGGTCAATGTTGGCACCAAATGGTGCTCTCGGCAATTTGAAGGGAAATTGGGGATTTTGCTTGCTTTGGTGTTTTGATGTTTTGAACATCATAAGTTCATCTTAGAAATGATTTAGAATCATTCAAAATTGATTGGATCAATTTCGGACTAAAACGGACAAAAATACAAAGCAAGGGTATTTCGGTAAATTCACTTAAAATTGTTTTATTGAATTTATTTTCATAATTTGATTATTGGAATATTAAATAAATATGTTTATTTAATTAATCCGAGAAAAAGTTTTGAAATCTGAAAATCGGATTTTCACCGCTTCCGCTGCGTTACCGGACTCACCCCCTAAATAACCCCTTCAAAATGGTATCAGAGCGAGTATGATTCTAGGCCACCTAATATGATTAGACTTCATTGAATCAATGTTTAATCATGTTTTCTTGACTTTATGCATGCTTATTAGGACCTAAACTGGTTAGATTTAGGGTGTATGACACTTAGCGGAAAATCCATAATAATAAGGTTTAAATGTAATTTTGTATTTGATGCATGTTATATGGTCCGTCTTGTCAATACGGTTTATGAATACTTCTTTGTGACTACATCCGAGACCGTGCCTCTGCTGTGAGGGTGTAGCCGATAAAGATTTATTTATACCGGATGTATATTAGATACTAGATAAATTCAAGCGAAAGCGGAATTCTGAACGTGCCCTAGCTGTCAGGATTACGTAAGTAACTTGAGTTTATCATTGGCGAGTTTAACCTTGGTACGTCTCCTTGTGGGCCTGCCTTCGCAGCGACAACGAGAAACGGCCAGGACCGGGTACTTAGGAGTCATTAGTGAATGATTGACAAATGAGTTGTCTACCTGATGAATATACGTAGGCGAGACCGTGCCTCTGCTGTGAGCCGAAATATATTCACGGGATCCACTTTTCACTATTATATTTAATTTAATTATTAAATATTTGTATTCTGTTTTGGGATTACAGTATTGCATGATTTAGTGGGAGGGGCATATTAGATTAAAAATCCATGATCTAGTTTATGCTTTTGATATTATATGAAACTGCTTAATTTCTGCTAACCGTTTTTCGTGATCTATATGATAGATTTGCGATGGCGGGTCAATCCACAAACCAGTTTGCGCGTATGTTAGATGCGAACAAACTGAAAGGCGCTGAGAACTTTGCAGACTGGGAATTGGATTTGAGGATTGTCCTCAATTCCGAAAAGTTGGGTTATGTTCTTGAGGGTCCTTTACCCCTTGCAGTGGGTGAGGATGCTTCGGAGGAGGAACGCCAAGTTTTTGAAGCTTGGAAGAATGATGATTTAAGCGTTAAATCATACATTCTTAGTTCTCTCTCTCCGAAACTCAAGCAACAATACTATGGAACATCAGATTCCTATAGTATGATAACGCGATTAAAACAATCGTTCGAGAACCAGGAACAGGTTATTGTTCACAAGGTCGCCATGGAACTGTTACATGCGCGTCTGGATGAGGGGCAAAGTATTAGCCCACATGTTCTTCAAATGATCGATTTGATCGATCAATTGAGGCAACATAATCTCATCCTGAATGACATTCTCGGTAGGAGTGTCATTCTTGGTTCTCTGCCAGCTTCATTCCGCCAGTTTGTGATGTACTTCAACATGCACGGGACAGTCTGCACCTACCAGGAGCTACATAGGATGTTGCTCACGGCAGAAGAGGATCTGAAGAAGGGAGTACCGACTCGCCCACCTAGATCTACTTCTCTGTCTGCTTCTTCCCAAGGAATGTCCAAGGGAAAGAAGAAGAAAGGGAAGAAGAAGAAGGCCTTCGGTCCTCCACAGCAGGCGAAGATAGCCAAGCCCAAAAGGGCTTCTGAAGACAAATGCCACCACTGCGGCAAAGTCAGGCACTGGAAGAGGAATTGTCCAGATTACATTGCCCAGCTGAGGAGAGACAGAGCATCTACATCAGGTACTTTTATTTTTCCAGTTATTGATTTATCTTTGGCTTGTGAAGCCGTTACATCCAGCTGGATTTTAGATTCTGCTTGTCCCATTCACATTTGCAATTCGTTGCAGGTGGTGAAGGAAAGTAGGAGGCTGAAGCCAGGGGAGATGCAGTTGCAATTCGGGAGTGGAGACTCTTTGGATGCAGTTGCAGTGGGAGTATGCGAGATCTCATTGCCGAATGGGACACTTTTGTTATATGACTGTCATTTTGTACCGGGATGTGTCGCTAATATTATATCACTTTTTGTATTAGATACAGAAGGCTATTGTATTAATATTAAGAATAGTTCTTTGTATTTATATGATAAAAATAATATTCAGATCCTTAGTTGTCCAAACCAGCATGGTCATTACACATTGCAAACTTCAAAAGATATATTAAATACTGGAGTTAATAAACGTAGATTACCTGTAATTAATAATACTGAACTTTGGCATATGAGACTTGGTCACATTGGCGTTAAACGCCTTACCCAATTGGTTAGGAATGGTTTGATATCAGATCTTACCATTGAATCCTATCCAACTTGTGAATCCTGTATTCAGGGTAGATGACCAAAGCCCCATTTTCTGGTGTTGGACACCGTGCCACTAACTTACTGGAACTCGTACATTCTGATGTATGTGGTCCACTAAGTCAAACTGCTCACAGTGGTTATTCGTACTTCGTTACCTTTACCGATGATTTATCCCGGTACGGTTATGTGTATTTGATGCGACATAAATCGGAAACCTTTGAAAAGTTCAAAGAGTTCCGTAATGAAGTAGAAAAACAACTGGTAAATATATTAAATGCCTTCGATCAGATAGAGGCAGCGAATATATGAGTGGTGAGTTCATGGATTATATGAAGGAGAATGGGATTCTCGCTCAATATAATCCTCCAGGTACACCACAGCACAATGGTGTATTTGAAAGGAGAAATCGGACTTTATTGGATATGGTCCGATCGATGTTGAGTTTCACAGATTTGCCCTATTACTTATGGGGTTACTCTCTCTTAACAGCCGCACATCTTTTGAATAAGATTCCTTCAAAGGCTGTTCCTACGACACCGTATCAGATATGGTTCGGTAGGAGCCCGAATCTTAATTATATTAAGGTTTGGGGTTGTCCTGCCTATGTCAGGGTAACTCAGCAAAGTAAGCTTTCGCCTCGAGGGCAAAAGTTTAGTTTGTTGGATATCCCTCGAACACGAGGGGATATCTGTTCTATGATACCGAGCATCGAAATGTGTTCGTAGCTCGCTTCGCAAAATTTCTAGAAGTAGAATTTTTGTCAGAAGGTGGTGATCATAGACAGGTTGAGCTTGATGAAGTCCAACCTGAAAACAACGAACCAACGGAGGAACCTGAAGTTCAAGTAGATGAAGGACCTTCAACACACACACTCCGTAGGTCGGAAAGGGTATCTAGACCTCCTGAACGCTTGTATTTGATACAAGAAAAGAGTCTGGATGTTCTCTTAGTTGAAGAGACAGATCCTTTCACCTATAGAGAATCGATGTTGGACATCGACTCCGTGAAATGGCAGAGTGCCATGAAATCCGAGATAGACTCAATGCATGAAAATCAAGTTTGGGACTTGATTCCGCTTCCCGAAGGAATTGTTCCTATCGGTTGTAAATGGGTTTACAAGAGGAAGCGAGGGCCTGACGGTAAGGTTGAAACTTACAAGGCCCGACTGGTAGCAAAAGGTTACACGCAGCGACCTGGCGTCGACTACGATGAAACTTTTTCGCCGGTAGCAATGCTTAAGTCTATCCGGATTTTGCTTTCTATAGCTGCGTATCATGACTACGAGATTTGGCAAATGGATGTCAAAACGGCTTTTCTAAATGGATTTCTTGATGAAGAAATCTATATGGAACAGCCGGAAGGTTTCACATCCAGCGAAACCTCGGGTATGGTATGTAAGCTTAAGAAGTCCATTTATGGACTTAAACAAGCTTCACGAAGTTGGAATCTTCGTTTTGACGAGATTATCAGATCGTCTGGTTTTCTCAAGAATTCGGAAGAATCCTGTGTGTATCAGAAGGCCAGTGGGAGCATGGTCGTATTTTTAGTCCTGTATGTTGATGACATCCTAATCATTGGGAATGATTTAGGTATGTTACAAAGCGTTAAAGCATATCTCTGTAAGAATTTCTCCATGAAGGACCTGGGAGAAGCTTCCTATGTTTTAGGGATAAAACTCTATCGAGATAGACATAGGAGGCTGATTGGGTTATCCCAATCAACGTACGTAGATAAGATCTTGGAACGGTATAGCTTTGGTAACTGTAAGACAGCAAACATACCGTTCAGACATGGGATTCATCTTTCTAAGAAGATGTGTCCACAAACAGAAGATGAGAAGGTTAGAATGTCTAACCAACCTTATGCTTCGTGTTTGGGTAGCATAATGTATGCCATGTTATGTACGAGGCCTGATATCAGTTTCGCTGTTAGCATAACCAGTCGATATCAGTCCAATCCAGGTAATGACCATTGGATGGCCATTAAACATATCCTAAAGTATCTTAAGGGTACTAAGGATAAGTTGATTATTTATGGAGGAAACGAACTGCAGGTTAACGGGTATACAGACTCCGATTTCCAATCGGATCCCGATGATAGAAAGTCTACATCTGGATTTGTCTTTACCCTTAACGGAGGTGCAGTTTGTTGGAAGAGTTCCAAACAGGGATCGACAGCTGATTCCACCACTGAGGCGGAATATATTGCAGCTTCTGAAGCCGCAAAAGAGGCTGTGTGGATAAAGAACTTTATCACAGAATTAGGAGTTGTCCCAAGTATCGAGAATGCGATTCCGTTATACTGTGATAATACTGGAGCCATTGCGCAAGCAAAGGAACCGAGGGCGCATCAGAAGTCGAAGCATGTGGAACGCAAGTACCACATCATTCGAGAGATCGTGTCACGAGGGGATATTGTCGTGTGCAAGGTACCGAGTGAAGACAACGTAGCAGACCCGCTGACGAAGGCCAGACCTCCGAAGTTATTTGATAAACACGTGGAGTCGATGGGTATTAGATACAATCGATATTGGCACTAGAGCAAGTGGGAGATTTTGTAGGGGTTGGTGCTCAGAGCGCCAATTCCCGGTTGTATTTTGTTAAATACTTCTGTAAAACATTATTATTAGTAATAATATATGCAGTTTCTATAATATAATCTAATCTTTTATATGGTAAAGACGTAATGACCCTAGAATGATTAATCATGATACAGTTGCAAAAGCGTCGCAACGGACATTGAGTCGTATCATGACGTTGTCATTCTCAGACAGTTCCTGGTCAAGGTTTACACTACTTGGTCAGTATAGTAAACCCGTTGAGACCGGTACATGTCGTATACTGGAATATATGATTCCAATGGTTTCTCAATGAACCATTAGTCTTGGAGACTAGTATAGACGTGTAGGTGTTTATAGTGGATAAACACTGAACGACTCACCGAAGATTCTTAATGGATGGTACACCAGCGTCAATAAGAATCTTCTTGGGTTGAGTAGCACTTGTGATTCTTAGACTTGAGATGCCATTGTGGGCACATGAGACATCTTCTACACTTAGACGGCAGTCACGTCACCGATCTATTTAGATCAGACCTCCGCCTGTTCGTTGGGTGTAGATAGATCCTCAGGGTGTCCTATGTGTATCAAGATAGGATCCGTCAGTTCTGTGTACCAGAGCATAAGTAGTCCATATGATTAGCAATCAGATAAAACCATGGGCCCGTGGTAAGTTTAGAAGCTAGTTCTAAACATTCTTTTTGAGATTGCTAATAGAATAGTCGACTGGATAATCCCGATAGAGATTTGACGTTTACATCTATATCTCTGGGATTTATCCGGATACCTGTGACGGAGGAATTATACATTTGCGATGACCTCGACCTGTATGGTTCAGCGAGATTATCCGTGATCGTCATAATCTACGGGTGGATAGATTATGGACACGAAATTTGATTTCGTGACGGATATACCTGAACCTAGAGAGTCTCAATAATGAAACATACTCGTTGAGCACTAGAGCAACATAAATAAATAATATTGATTATTTATAAAGTCGTTTAATGGTTAAACGCAAGATACATGCTAAAGAGACTAGATAGTCATTTCCTTAATTATTGTGTATTTACATTTAATACTTGATTAATTTAAATACACATTAATTAATAGTCAAAATGAGTTATTTGACTTATTTCCTAAATGAATATATGTTTTTAATATTTAATGTAAATATTGTACATATATTTAATATATTTGTATTTGATTAATTAATTAATTATTTAATTGTTAAATGATTAAATTAATTAAAATATAAATATCTTATGTTAGGATAATTAAAGTAAATGACATTAGTTGCATTTGTTGACCAAGATAAATATCTAATAAAGTAGTTTATAAGATATTTATGCAAGTTGACATTATGATTATTGAAATGAAATTGAAATTACAATTTCTTGCATTTGGTCTTGCATTTTCGGCCAAGGTGTAATTGTTACACATATAAATTGATTTTCATTTCATTTAACACTTAACCTAATACACTTTATACAAACAAACTCCATTGAAGAAACCTTGAAAGCTTGAGAGAAGAAAGACTTATCAAAGAAAAAGCTTGGAATTTAGTAAGTTTTTCAAACTTACTATTAGAGAGGAATATGTTCCTTAGGTTCTAGGCTTCAACATATGTTGTTCTTAGATAATTTCTTTCTTTATTTCTTTGTGTTTTTGTTGATGGAAGTTTGAATGAAGTGTTGAGCATGTATGGTGAAGAAAGAATGTAACTAGTGTAGTTATATGTATTCTTTTAAGGTTTATGAAACCATGTTGCTATTCTAGAGTTATTGACCCACTCTTAAATGACCTAGATTTGATCTTGAGTTGTTTCATTGTGTTGAGACTTGAATTAGTTGAAAGATTGATGATTGAAACATTTGATTTAATGTAAATGGCCTAATTTGCCCAATTTGTGGAAATTGAAAAATTAGGGTTTATAACCTATTCCAAATTTGGGGGTTTTCATATATGTTGATAATTTGGGTGTGTATATGATGCATGCAAAGTTTCATGTTGATTGGATTTCATTTGGATGAGTTTTGAAGCATGAAATGACCAAATGGTCAATGTTGGCACCAAATGGTGCTCTCGGCAATTTGAAGGGAAATTGGGGATTTTGCTTGCTTTGGTGTTTTGATGTTTTGAACATCATAAGTTCATCTTAGAAATGATTTAGAATCATTCAAAATTGATTGGATCAATTTCGGACTAAAACGGACAAAAATACAAAGCAAGGGTATTTCGGTAAATTCACTTAAAATTGTTTTATTGAATTTATTTTCATAATTTGATTATTGGAATATTAAATAAATATGTTTATTTAATTAATCCGAGAAAAAGTTTTGAAATCTGAAAATCGGATTTTCACCGCTTCCGCTGCGTTACCGGACTCACCCCCTAAATAACCCCTTCACTAGTTCTGTATCCTGCGTGATCATCATCTCCATATGTCTGAAGTGATACTTCCATCTTGACATCACATCCAGTACACTACGATTCTCGATAAACCCAGAAGAGGTGTACACAGAACCGGTTAAAGCCCCGAACCACCAAAACCAAAGTTTACCGATTGTCGCAAGTACTAGCGATGCAAGTCTCAGGTTAAGACCATATACACCTACCCTGATGCGGCCTCCCATAGACACGCAGACATACTACCAATGGGATTCCGCGGGGTCTATCCAGAGCGAAGCTGTTTTCCGTACCATCGGTAAAACACAACCTCCTATCGCACTTGTATAAGTATCCAATACTTAAATATATGAGAACTATGCCGTTGTGCCATCACAACTCGCACAAGTACAATACTAGTCTATTCCGCATTATCGATGTCCGATCTCGATAATACTACGACTAGGGATATTTAATGATTAAACCTTTTATATTGATATTGTCTCATATCATCTCAATACGGAACTAATCATATGGACTTTTGCCATTAATATATCAAAGTAAATAATTTTACAAAACGGCAAAAGGCAATTTCATTATCACATAGTTGATTTTGTACAATAATACAATATCATTTACAAAACAGTGACGCTATGGGTCATAATGTCTAACAATCTCCCACTTGGCCTATAGCCAGTCACTCAAGCATCTAATACCTGAACTATGTATATGTCGTTCAAACACTTGCTGAAGAACAGCCTTCGTCAGCGGATCTGCAATGTTGTCATCTGATGCGACCTTCTCGACCTTTACATCGCCACGATGTATAATCTCCCGAATCAGATGGTAACGCCGAAGAACATGCTTGGATCGTTGATGAGACCTTGGTTCCTTACCTTGTGCTATAGCCCCGTTATTGTCACAATACAATGGCATAGGCTCAGCAGCTAACGGAACTACTCCTAATCCGATTAGGAATTTTCGGATCCAAACTGCCTCCTTTGCTGCTTCCGATGCAGCAATATACTCCGCTTCAGTTGTTGAATCGGCAACAGTATCTTGCTTGGAAGATTTCCAGCTCACTGCTCCGTTATTCAAACAAAAAATGTACCCCGATTGCGACTTGAAGTCGTCCTTGTCGGTTTGGAAACTTGCATCGGTGTACCCAGACACCCCAAGTTCTCCACCTCCATAAATTAAGAAAGCATCCTTAGTTCGTCTAAGATACTTAAGGATATTCTTAACAGCCATCCAGTGACCTTCACCTGGATCAGCCTGATAGCGACTGCACATGCTCAAAGCATATGATACATCAGGTCGCGTACATATCATGGCATACTTGATCGATCCGACTGCCGAGGCGAATGGTATCCGACTCATGTTATCTCTCTCTTCTTTAGTCTTAGGACACATGTCCTTAGACAGAAGGATACCACGCGACATTGGCATCAATCCCTTCTTGGATTGATCCATGTTGAATCGCTTCAACAGTTTGTCAATATATGTACTCTGGGAGAGTCCAAGCAGCTTTCTAGATCTATCCCGGTAGATCTTTATTCCCAGAATAAAGGCTGCTTCTCCCAGATCTTTCATGGAGAATTTTAATGAAAGCCAAGCTTTCACCGACGTTAGCATGGGAATGTCATTGCCTATAAGCAATACGTCGTCGACATAAAGGACAATAAAAGTTAGTGCTCTCCCACTAACCTTCTTGTATACACAAGGGTCATCATCGTTTTGTACGAAATCATATTCTTTTATGATCTCATCAAAACGCTGATTCCATGACCGTGAAGCTTGCTTCAATCCATAAATGGATCGATTTAACTTACAAACATTGTTTGCGAGTCTGGGTACGATAAAACCGTCAGGTTGTTGCATATAAACATCCTCCAAAAGGTTTCCGTTAAGGAAAGCGGTTTTAACGTCCATCTGCCATATCTCGTAATCGAAATATGCAGCTATTGCAAGCATTATTCGAATGGATTTAATCATGGCAACGGGTGAGAAAGTTTCGTCATAATCAATACCATATTGTTGACGATACCCCTTTGCTATAAGCCTAGCTTTGTACGTTTGTACGTTGCCATCCATGTCGGTCTTCTTTTTGAAGATCCATCTGCATCCAATAGGCTTTACGCCTTCTGGTGCATCAACCAGTGTCCAAACTTGGTTGGCATACATGGAATCCATCTCGGACTTCATGGCATCTTGCCATAAAGAGAATCAATATTTTGTATTGCTTCCTCATACGTAGTCGGTTCATTATCCTCAATAAGATTAATATCTACATGAGGTGAGATCAGGAACCCATACCTCTCAGGTACCTTCCTGACTCTCTCCGACCTACGCGGTCCTTGTGTATCTGAAGATTGTGGTACAGACTCATCCTGGATGGTCTGTTTATGTTCCGTCGTTGATTCATTGCCAGGAACAGTATCACTACGATTTTCATCGAGCTCCACTTTCCTCCCACTTACCACTGCATCTAGGAATTCCTTCTCAAGGAAAAATGCATGTAGAGCAACAAACACTTTGTTCTCTTGTGGGTGATAGAAGTAATATCCTTTGGTTTCCTTAGGATATCCCACGAAAAGGCATTTATCTGATTTGGGTTCTAGTTTGGTACCTTCCAAACGTTTAACATATGCCCAGCATCCCCAAATCTTCAGGAAAGAGAAACCTGGTTTCCTTCCTGTCCATTTCTCATATGGAGCTGTTCAACAGACTTTGACGGAACCTTATTCAAAATAAGTACCGCACTGGTTAATGCGTATCCCAAGAAGGATATTGGTAGCTCAGTCCGACTCATCATCGACCTTACCATGTCTAACAAGGTACGGTTTCTCCGTTCAGACACACCGTTTAATTGCGGTGTTCCAGAAGGAGTCCACTGTGAAAGAATACCATTTTCTTTCAAGTAATCTTGAAACTCATAACTTAAGTATTCGCCACCACGGTCCGACCGCAATGTCTTAATACTCTTTCCTGTTTGTTTTTCTACTTCGTGTCGAAAATCTTTGAATTTCTCAAAAGTTTCCGACTTGTGTCTCATTAGATACACATAACCATAACGAGATGCATCATCCGTAAAGGTTACGAAGTAATGATATCCACCTCTAGCCTGGCTAGACATGGGCCCACATACGTCGCTATGAACGAGGGCTAACAGTTCTGTGGCACGTTCACCTTTACCACTAAAAGGTGTTTTAGGCATTTTGCCTAAAAGACAAGATTCGCAGACATCATATGAATTAAGATCAAATCCGTCCAAGTACCCACTCTTCGAAAGTGTGGATATGCGAGTCTTGTTTATGTGTCCTAGACGACAATGCCACATGTAAGCTTCATCTTTTAGATTACTCCTTTTGAGCCTTTTGTTTGTTATTTTATGTTTAGGAGATTCATTTATATTCAAAATATAAAGGCCATTATTTGCTACAGAAGTGCAAATTTCTGCATCATTTTTATATAAATAACACCCAGTGTTTCTAAATACAAAAGTGTACCCATGCTGGGTTAACAAAGATACAGATATGATATTCCTAGTTAAACTAGGTATATAATAACAGTTCAAAAGTTTAAGCATATGCCCCGAGGGCAATTCCAAAACAAAAGTCCCTACAGCCAAAACAGCAACTGGAGTTCCGTTTCCGACTCGTAGATCAACCTCCCCTGAAGTCAGCATCCTGCTATCCTGCAGATCCTGCAAATCAGTACATATATGAGCAGCACAACCAGAATCAAAAATCCAATTTTTAAAACTAGAAGTAGTCATATTTATCTCAATAACAAACATACCAGAGGCTAGTGCCTTGCCTGCCTTGATATCCTCCCTTTGTCCCTTGCCCATTCGGCAGTCACGTTTCCAGTGACCCTTCTTGCCGCAGTTGAGGCAGACATCTTGAGATTTGTCCCTTGGCTTCCCAGAAGCTTTTGTCAACTTGCCTTTGCCCTTTTTCTTATGTTTCTTCTTCCTCACCCCTCCAGTAGCTTTGGGCCCAGCCTTTGGCCTCTGAGAGGTCGATGCAAAGTGCGCCTCGCGCTTGCCCCCTTTTTGGAGTTCCTTTTCAGACTCCTTCAAGATGGATAACAGCTCTCCAAGAGTGTCATCCGTATCCATCAACTTATAGTTGATTATGATTTGTCTCCAAGTATCAGGAAGTGACTGTAAGATCAAATCTATGGTCAGCTCAGCCTCCAAGACTATTCCCATATTGGCCAACTCATCAATATCGGCGATCATTTGAGCCCCGTGGGCCTCAACTGATGCGCCTTCAGTCATTCGGGCACGGAAGAGTTTCTTCACCAACTCGTACCTTTCCATCCGCTTGTTGGAGCGGTGGAGATCTCGCAGTGTAGCCATCATACTATAAGGATCCAAGTCCCTATTCTGGCGACGAAAGTGCTAAGTCATCGAAGCTAACATAATAGCCTGAGCTGTGTCACAATCATTGCTGTGAGTTTTCCATAACTCCAGCTCAAGTGGGTCAGTGGGCTTAGGCGGGAGAGGTGTTTGTACAGTGTACAACATCCTCTCAGCCCCAAGGACTATCCTCAGGTTCATTTCCCAATCAGCGAAGTTTGTGCCCTTAAAGACATTGTCACCCATGATGATGTCTCGGACATTTACCTTGCTTGCCATCTCAACTACGATAGTCCAACTATCTAGTTAACGATAAAATGGGTACAGTCAAACTGTTACAAGAAAAAATAACAATGAATTAGTCCAACTAATTTTAATTAATTAAACGAAATAATTTTGAAAGACGCGTATGGCTAAGTATCTGAATGAAATTGCAAATTCAATACTAGCCTCCCACTATTTTTATCAAGTCTCTAACCCTCTGTTGAGAACTCGGGAAATCCTATTTCCTAGTGGGCTAGGATCCCGTTAAATAACACACAACCTTGACTTTGGCCAACAAGCTGTATGCTATTTAACTAGGTAGATCTCAAAGATCAATTGGATCCCATCCAATTCCTAGATCCGGTTAGGTGGACATCCAAGTCCAAAACATATGTATATATACTTATGCCAATGTATCTAATACATTTTCCTAACCATATCCTCCGAACCATCTAGGCCTTGGCTTTGGCACAACAAACCTAATGATTCCGGTTAAGCGAGACCTATTGACAAGGAAAGTTTCGTAATCAATGTCGTTGGACAAGAAGTGATCTTGACTTTGGCCAACAAATCACAACTTGGACAAGACACCGATGTGGAACAAAACTCTCATGATTCAAGTACATCCTCAATTGACAAAGGTCTTGACTTTGGCCAACAAACCAATGCCAATTTTGGATCTTGAACAAGAATCATTCAATGGAAGGATAATCGCTTAATATAATATTGAGGGATTTTTGCGTAATTGGCAACCAATTTAATTATCTTTGTTAGGTCTCATCATCATACACCCTTAAGCATGCTTCTAAAACATCATAAAGTGCGTAAAGTAAATTAATAGTGATATACGGATGGATATATAAAACAATTTGTTCCTAGAACAAATCACTCCCTTTCCTCTCCCCGCTAGCAATATTCTACTTCTACCCAATTACATAATACAATAAGAGAAACCTCATTTACATTGAGGGGAATTAGGTGAGAAGAGAATACAAAGAGATAAAAGAGATAAGGCTGGACACGCAGGTCCAATTTATAAATTCTAAATTTACAATAATTTCTAAAATTACCCTTTCCCTTCTAATATCCATCCGCTATGCACTATTCATTCATCACATACATGTATATTCATTCAAGACATGCTATACAACCAATCTAATCTAATTAATAAGTCTTTGTTTAAGTGATCATCCAATGTTCAATCAACGGTTTGATTTTGCGCGAGTCCAACTCGTTTGAGAATAAGTACATAAGGTACGAATTCATGAATTATATCGAACTACCCGTTAAATCCAATTTAAGTCGCATTCAATATTAATTCAATTTATTTAATTCCAAATTAAATGTTTACACTTTTAATGTGCTTTTAAAGATTAGATTCTAAATCTTATCAAATTGGGTCTCCAAGCCCAACTAACATCCAATGTGTGTTTAATTAAAGTCCGATGGGCTTTCAATTGATTTATCAAGGCTTGGGCTTTGGTCAATGTGGGTCAAACCCAATTACCAAGCCCAAATAAGGAATCACCCTTAAGTGCCATAAAATCAATTTCAAGCCCATAAGGCCCAATTAAACATAAAAGCCCATTAATTAAATATTTAACATTCCAAATTTTAAAATTCAATTGATTAAAGTGTAATTGCATGATTAATTCATTAAACCAAATATTTCAAAAAATACCAATTTAATTTATTAATCATCAATTGTTCAAAACATTTGTCTAACATTTATTTGAACAAAAAATCAAGTCCTTTAACATGTCATGTTGTATTCGGCCAAGAGGGATTTTTGCGGTTCGATTTGTTTTTCAATCCAATTGAATTACTAATCTAAATCCCATATGGATTTTAAGTCATCTAATGAACTTGAAAGCAAAAAATCCAATTAAGTGAAAAGACCTCCATTTTCGGTCAAAGCAACAATTTTGGGGAAAAAATCATCCAATGCATTTTTCTCAAAATTGATCATGTATTACATCAAATATCATACATATAAGCATACTCAAATCATCTAATGAACTTGTGCATGCAAAATACCAAACCAGTAAAATGACCTACACATTCGGCCAAGGCATCAATTTTGGGGAAAAATTATCCAATGTATTTTTCTCAAAATTGATCATGTATTATATCAAATATCATACATATAATCATGCTTAAGTCATCAAATAAACTTGTGCATGAAAAATTTCAAACCAATGGAAGCACCTCCACATTCGGCCAAGACAACCACTTTGGGGAAAAATCATCCAATGCATTTTTCTTAAAATTGATTATGTAATATATCATATAACATACATATAAGCATACTTTAGCATCCAATTTAACAAGAACATGCTTCAATCAATTTTCCCAAATTAACCCTAATGTATTTCATGCTTAAACATGGCTCCATGATACCATTGTTGGTTTCTATAATTAGTCCCAAAGAAAGATTAAGCCATAGAAATACATATAACATACATGCAAAGCTTGAAGCATGGCGGAAACATACTTACAAAGCTTTGTGACGAAAATGGTGAAGAGGATCCTTGAGCCTCCAAGGTGGGTGATATGCGGCCAAGAACAAGAATGATAGAAGCTGCAAATCTTGGGGCTGTTTTCGGCCAAGAACAACAGTGTGAGAAGCCTCAAATCTTCTAGTACTCCAAGCTCCAAGTGTGTTTCCCTATCACCTCCTTTGATCCCTTGTTGTGCTAGCAAAAATGGAGAAAACAATTTTCTGCCATGGATGAAGCTCACGGCTTGCGTGAAGAAGAAGGAGAGGAGAGAGTGTTATCTCTATTTAATTTTTGTTCTCTGTATTTGTTTCAAAAACGTGAGAGAGCAAAATGAAAAGCAATGATGTATCAAATACAAAAAAATGAATTTTTTAATTAAAAAACCCTTCAAAAACCGTGAAAGGTTTTCCCTCCAAAAGAAAATTCATCATTTGCCATCATTATCTCACATTGAGAATAGAGACAATGTATCATCCCTTAAAGGTGACTAGATACATCCATCATCTATTCGTGTCAAGTAATGAGATATCGCGATGTGATTTGCGGATACCACTCGTTTCGAAATACGAATGTGTCCGCAAACACTTTCGGGCCCAAATTCGCTAATTCCGAATTAACGAATTTCCGTCGCGATGAGAATTAAATAATTACGCCTAGCGGAATTATTATTCAGATCGCTAACGAATTAATTCTAAATTAATTCGTTTGCCCGAATTAAAATCCGATTTTAATTCCGCGTCGAAATCTGATTTCGTTTAATAATATATCGAATATATTATTTTATCGATTAATTCCAAATTAATCGATCTCTCTCTCTCTTAATAAGGCCTTTTATCCAAGATAAAGTTTCTCCGCAATTAATCCAAGATTAATAAAGTTCGAATCAAACATCATAGGTGAATCTTCAGGAAGCGACCCAAGAGATCTCCGGATATGTTGGCAGTAAATACGGTCGTTGGATAATCCAAACACGTACGTACCTCGTACTACATTTTTTCCGATTTACAAGACAAGGTTGGCTTCTAGCAAAGCGCCATGCCTACCCAATTCTCCAGAAATATTCTTACTGGAATATTAGATCTTTATCAAGCGTAGTATACCGTAGTATCGCGTACTTCGATCCAGTATCTGACGATCACATGTTAGGCCTGGGGCTGGAAATGTGTCTGCCCCGTACGAAACATATATCGGACATCAAACAACTAGTCTCTTTAAATCGGACAATCCTGACCTGGTCATATTGTCCCGACGGTTGCAACCTTTTATAGAGTACTAGTTGTAGGGGTTGGTGCTCAGAGCGCCAATTCCCGGTTGTATTTTGTTAAATACTTCTGTAAAACATTATTATTAGTAATAATATATGCAGTTTCTATAATATAATCTAATCTTTTATATGGTAAAGACGTAATGACCCTAGAATGATTAATCATGATACAGTTGCAAAAGCGTCGCAACGGACATTGAGTCGTATCATGACGTTGTCATTCTCAGACAGTTCCTGGTCAAGGTTTACACTACTTGGTCAGTATAGTAAACCCGTTGAGACCGGTACATGTCGTATACTGGAATATATGATTCCAATGGTTTCTCAATGAACCATTAGTCTTGGAGACTAGTATAGACGTGTAGGTGTTTATAGTGGATAAACACTGAACGACTCACCGAAGATTCTTAATGGATGGTACACCAGCGTCAATAAGAATCTTCTTGGGTTGAGTAGCACTTGTGATTCTTAGACTTGAGATGCCATTGTGGGCACATGAGACATCTTCTACACTTAGACGGCAGTCACGTCACCGATCTATTTAGATCAGACCTCCGCCTGTTCGTTGGGTGTAGATAGATCCTCAGGGTGTCCTATGTGTATCAAGATAGGATCCGTCAGTTCTGTGTACCAGAGCATAGGTAGTCCATATGATTAGCAATCAGATAAAACCATGGGCCCGTGGTAAGTTTAGAAGCTAGTTCTAAACATTCTTTTTGAGATTGCTAATAGAATAGTCGACTGGATAATCCCGATAGAGATTTGACGTTTACATCTATATCTCTGGGATTTATCCGGATACCTGTGACGGAGGAATTATACATTTGCGATGACCTCGACCTGTATGGTTCAGCGAGATTATCCGTGATCGTCATAATCTACGGGTGGATAGATTATGGACACGAAATTTGATTTCGTGACGGATATACCTGAACCTAGAGAGTCTCAATAATGAAACATACTCGTTGAGCACTAGAGCAACATAAATAAATAATATTGATTATTTATAAAGTCGTTTAATGGTTAAACGCAAGATACATGCTAAAGAGACTAGATAGTCATTTCCTTAATTATTGTGTATTTACATTTAATACTTGATTAATTTAAATACACATTAATTAATAGTCAAAATGAGTTATTTGACTTATTTCCTAAATGAATATATGTTTTTAATATTTAATGTAAATATTGTACATATATTTAATATATTTGTATTTGATTAATTAATTAATTATTTAATTGTTAAATGATTAAATTAATTAAAATATAAATATCTTATGTTAGGATAATTAAAGTAAATGACATTAGTTGCATTTGTTGACCAAGATAAATATCTAATAAAGTAGTTTATAAGATATTTATGCAAGTTGACATTATGATTATTGAAATGAAATTGAAATTACAATTTCTTGCATTTGGTCTTGCATTTTCGGCCAAGGTGTAATTGTTACACATATAAATTGATTTTCATTTCATTTAACACTTAACCTAATACACTTTATACAAACAAACTCCATTGAAGAAACCTTGAAAGCTTGAGAGAAGAAAGACTTATCAAAGAAAAAGCTTGGAATTTAGTAAGTTTTTCAAACTTACTATTAGAGAGGAATATGTTCCTTAGGTTCTAGGCTTCAACATATGTTGTTCTTAGATATTTCTTTCTTTATTTCTTTGTGTTTTTGTTGATGGAAGTTTGAATGAAGTGTTGAGCATGTATGGTGAAGAAAGAATGTAACTAGTGTAGTTATATGTATTCTTTTAAGGTTTATGAAACCATGTTGCTATTCTAGAGTTATTGACCCACTCTTAAATGACCTAGATTTGATCTTGAGTTGTTTCATTGTGTTGAGACTTGAATTAGTTGAAAGATTGATGATTGAAACATTTGATTTAATGTAAATGGCCTAATTTGCCCAATTTGTGGAAATTGAAAAATTAGGGTTTATAACCTATTCCAAATTTGGGGGTTTTCATATATGTTGAGCATTTGGGTGTGTATATGATGCATGCAAAGTTTCATGTTGATTGGATTTCATTTGGATGAGTTTTGAAGCATGAAATGACCAAATGGTCAATGTTGGCACCAAATGGTGCTCTCGGCAATTTGAAGGGAAATTGGGGATTTTGCTTGCTTTGGTGTTTTGATGTTTTGAACATCATAAGTTCATCTTAGAAATGATTTAGAATCATTCAAAATTGATTGGATCAATTTCGGACTAAAACGGACAAAAATACAAAGCAAGGGTATTTCGGTAAATTCACTTAAAATTGTTTTATTGAATTTATTTTCATAATTTGATTATTGGAATATTAAATAAATATGTTTATTTAATTAATCCGAGAAAAAGTTTTGAAATCTGAAAATCGGATTTTCACCGCTTCCGCTGCGTTACCGGACTCACCCCCTAAATAACCCCTTCAAAATGGTATCAGAGCGAGTATGATTCTAGGCCACCTAATATGATTAGACTTCATTGAATCAATGTTTAATCATGTTTTCTTGACTTTATGCATGCTTATTAGGACCTAAACTGGTTAGATTTAGGGTGTATGACACTTAGCGGAAAATCCATAATAATAAGGTTTAAATGTAATTTTGTATTTGATGCATGTTATATGGTCCGTCTTGTCAATACGGTTTATGAATACTTCTTTGTGACTACATCCGAGACCGTGCCTCTGCTGTGAGGGTGTAGCCGATAAAGATTTATTTATACCGGATGTATATTAGATACTAGATAAATTCAAGCGAAAGCGGAATTCTGAACGTGCCCTAGCTGTCAGGATTACGTAAGTAACTTGAGTTTATCATTGGCGAGTTTAACCTTGGTACGTCTCCTTGTGGGCCTGCCTTCGCAGCGACAACGAGAAACGGCCAGGACCGGGTACTTAGGAGTCATTAGTGAATGATTGACAAATGAGTTGTCTACCTGATGAATATACGTAGGCGAGACCGTGCCTCTGCTGTGAGCCGAAATATATTCACGGGATCCACTTTTCACTATTATATTTAATTTAATTATTAAATATTTGTATTCTGTTTTGGGATTACAGTATTGCATGATTTAGTGGGAGGGGCATATTAGATTAAAAATCCATGATCTAGTTTATGCTTTTGATATTATATGAAACTGCTTAATTTCTGCTAACCGTTTTTCGTGATCTATATGATAGATTTGCGATGGCGGGTCAATCCACAAACCAGTTTGCGCGTATGTTAGATGCGAACAAACTGAAAGGCGCTGAGAACTTTGCAGACTGGGAATTGGATTTGAGGATTGTCCTCAATTCCGAAAAGTTGGGTTATGTTCTTGAGGGTCCTTTACCCCTTGCAGTGGGTGAGGATGCTTCGGAGGAGGAACGCCAAGTTTTTGAAGCTTGGAAGAATGATGATTTAAGCGTTAAATCATACATTCTTAGTTCTCTCTCTCCGAAACTCAAGCAACAATACTATGGAACATCAGATTCCTATAGTATGATAACGCGATTAAAACAATCGTTCGAGAACCAGGAACAGGTTATTGTTCACAAGGTCGCCATGGAACTGTTACATGCGCGTCTGGATGAGGGGCAAAGTATTAGCCCACATGTTCTTCAAATGATCGATTTGATCGATCAATTGAGGCAACATAATCTCATCCTGAATGACATTCTCGGTAGGAGTGTCATTCTTGGTTCTCTGCCAGCTTCATTCCGCCAGTTTGTGATGTACTTCAACATGCACGGGACAGTCTGCACCTACCAGGAGCTACATAGGATGTTGCTCACGGCAGAAGAGGATCTGAAGAAGGGAGTACCGACTCGCCCACCTAGATCTACTTCTCTGTCTGCTTCTTCCCAAGGAATGTCCAAGGGAAAGAAGAAGAAAGGGAAGAAGAAGAAGGCCTTCGGTCCTCCACAGCAGGCGAAGATAGCCAAGCCCAAAAGGGCTTCTGAAGACAAATGCCACCACTGCGGCAAAGTCAGGCACTGGAAGAGGAATTGTCCAGATTACATTGCCCAGCTGAGGAGAGACAGAGCATCTACATCAGGTACTTTTATTTTTCCAGTTATTGATTTATCTTTGGCTTGTGAAGCCGTTACATCCAGCTGGATTTTAGATTCTGCTTGTCCCATTCACATTTGCAATTCGTTGCAGGTGGTGAAGGAAAGTAGGAGGCTGAAGCCAGGGGAGATGCAGTTGCAATTCGGGAGTGGAGACTCTTTGGATGCAGTTGCAGTGGGAGTATGCGAGATCTCATTGCCGAATGGGACACTTTTGTTATATGACTGTCATTTTGTACCGGGATGTGTCGCTAATATTATATCACTTTTTGTATTAGATACAGAAGGCTATTGTATTAATATTAAGAATAGTTCTTTGTATTTATATGATAAAAATAATATTCAGATCCTTAGTTGTCCAAACCAGCATGGTCATTACACATTGCAAACTTCAAAAGATATATTAAATACTGGAGTTAATAAACGTAGATTACCTGTAATTAATAATACTGAACTTTGGCATATGAGACTTGGTCACATTGGCGTTAAACGCCTTACCCAATTGGTTAGGAATGGTTTGATATCAGATCTTACCATTGAATCCTATCCAACTTGTGAATCCTGTATTCAGGGTAAGATGACCAAAGCCCCATTTTCTGGTGTTGGACACCGTGCCACTAACTTACTGGAACTCGTACATTCTGATGTATGTGGTCCACTAAGTCAAACTGCTCACAGTGGTTATTCGTACTTCGTTACCTTTACCGATGATTTATCACGGTACGGTTATGTGTATTTGATGCGACATAAATCGGAAACCTTTGAAAAGTTCAAAGAGTTCCGAAATGAAGTAGAAAAACAAACTGGTAAATATATTAAATGCCTTCGATCAGATCGAGGCGGTGAATATATGAGTGGTGAGTTCATGGATTATATGAAGGAGAATGGGATTCTCGCTCAATATACTCCTCCAGGTACACCACAGCACAATGGTGTATTTGAAAGGAGAAATCGGACTTTATTGGATATGGTCCGATCGATGTTGAGTTTCACAGATTTGCCCTATTATTTATGGGGCTACTGTCTCTTAACAGCCGCACATCTTTTGAATAAGATTCCTTCAAAGGCTGTTCCTACGACACCGTATCAGATATGGTTCGGTAGGAGACCGAATCTTAATTATATTAAGGTTTGGGGTTGTCCTGCCTATGTCAGGGTAACTCAGCAAAGTAAGCTTTCGCCTCGAGGGCAAAAGTTTAGGTTTGTTGGATATCCCTCGAACACGAGGGGATATCTGTTCTATGATACCGAGCATCGAAATGTGTTCGTAGCTCGCTTCGCAAAATTTCTAGAAGTAGAATTTTTGTCAGAAGGTGGTGATCATAGACAGGTTGAGCTTGATGAAGTCCAACCTGAAAACAACGAACCAACGGAGGAACCTGAAGTTCAAGTAGATGAAGGACCTTCAACACACACACTCCGTAGGTCGGAAAGGGTATCTAGACCTCCTGAACGCTTGTATTTGATACAAGAAAAGAGTCTGGATGTTCTCTTAGTTGAAGAGACAGATCCTTTCACCTATAGAGAATCGATGTTGGACATCGACTCCGTGAAATGGCAGAGTGCCATGAAATCCGAGATAGACTCAATGCATGAAAATCAAGTTTGGGACTTGATTCCGCTTCCCGAAGGAATTGTTCCTATCGGTTGTAAATGGGTTTACAAGAGGAAGCGAGGGCCTGACGGTAAGGTTGAAACTTACAAGGCCCGACTGGTAGCAAAAGGTTACACGCAGCGACCTGGCGTCGACTACGATGAAACTTTTTCGCCGGTAGCAATGCTTAAGTCTATCCGGATTTTGCTTTCTATAGCTGCGTATCATGACTACGAGATTTGGCAAATGGATGTCAAAACGGCTTTTCTAAATGGATTTCTTGATGAAGAAATCTATATGGAACAGCCGGAAGGTTTCACATCCAGCGAAACCTCGGGTATGGTATGTAAGCTTAAGAAGTCCATTTATGGACTTAAACAAGCTTCACGAAGTTGGAATCTTCGTTTTGACGAGATTATCAGATCGTCTGGTTTTCTCAAGAATTCGGAAGAATCCTGTGTGTATCAGAAGGCCAGTGGGAGCATGGTCGTATTTTTAGTCCTGTATGTTGATGACATCCTAATCATTGGGAATGATTTAGGTATGTTACAAAGCGTTAAAGCATATCTCTGTAAGAATTTCTCCATGAAGGACCTGGGAGAAGCTTCCTATGTTTTAGGGATAAAACTCTATCGAGATAGACATAGGAGGCTGATTGGGTTATCCCAATCAACGTACGTAGATAAGATCTTGGAACGGTATAGCTTTGGTAACTGTAAGACAGCAAACATACCGTTCAGACATGGGATTCATCTTTCTAAGAAGATGTGTCCACAAACAGAAGATGAGAAGGTTAGAATGTCTAACCAACCTTATGCTTCGTGTTTGGGTAGCATAATGTATGCCATGTTATGTACGAGGCCTGATATCAGTTTCGCTGTTAGCATAACCAGTCGATATCAGTCCAATCCAGGTAATGACCATTGGATGGCCATTAAACATATCCTAAAGTATCTTAAGGGTACTAAGGATAAGTTGATTATTTATGGAGGAAACGAACTGCAGGTTAACGGGTATACAGACTCCGATTTCCAATCGGATCCCGATGATAGAAAGTCTACATCTGGATTTGTCTTTACCCTTAACGGAGGTGCAGTTTGTTGGAAGAGTTCCAAACAGGGATCGACAGCTGATTCCACCACTGAGGCGGAATATATTGCAGCTTCTGAAGCCGCAAAAGAGGCTGTGTGGATAAAGAACTTTATCACAGAATTAGGAGTTGTCCCAAGTATCGAGAATGCGATTCCGTTATACTGTGATAATACTGGAGCCATTGCGCAAGCAAAGGAACCGAGGGCGCATCAGAAGTCGAAGCATGTGGAACGCAAGTACCACATCATTCGAGAGATCGTGTCACGAGGGGATATTGTCGTGTGCAAGGTACCGAGTGAAGACAACGTAGCAGACCCGCTGACGAAGGCCAGACCTCCGAAGTTATTTGATAAACACGTGGAGTCGATGGGTATTAGATACAATCGATATTGGCACTAGAGCAAGTGGGAGATTTTGTAGGGGTTGGTGCTCAGAGCGCCAATTCCCG
>SKCR01007330.1:0-44338 GCA_019454045.1 Zanthoxylum bungeanum | reverse complement strand
AAGCGGAATTCTGAAAAGTTGCCCTAGTGATGAGTGGTATTTATATCACTATTTCCCACTCATTTACCTTAATATTTTGTATAGTTTCTTGAGTTTTATGAACGTTTTGATGTGTTTTATTGTTATCTTGCAGATAAATAAAGTTTGGACAGTACTGGAGGCAATTTGGGGCAAAACCGGACAAAAATGCGTCAACAGGGATATTTTGGTCTTCTGCGCGTCGCGACGCTGAGCACTGCGCGCCGCGACGCCCAGCGTGTGCCGGTTCTGCTAAAATGCGCCATGGTCAACGGGTCAACAATTTGAAAAGTTTGACTTTGCTAAAATGCGCCGTGCCACGTGTCACCATCACATCCGATCTGCTAACGTGTGCCGTGACACGTGTCAACATCATATGCTGCCGACACTCTGACATGACACGTGTCGCCTCGTCATCAGCCATGTCATCGGTCAACGAGTCAACATTTCCACGTGTCATGCCACGTCATCAGACACGTCAGCAAGTCAACCGAGTCAACATGCCACGTCAGCCTCAGCCAATCAGAATTTGACACGTGTCGCCACGTGTCGCCATCCCATTGTGCCGACAATTGTACAGTCAGCCGCCACGCCACGTCAGCGCCACGTCAGCGCCACGTCATCTCCGCGTCAGCATGACGTCATCACAATAATTGAGAATTAGCCGCCTTGACACGTGTCAGTTGTACAGTCAGCCGCCTTGCCACGTGTCGCCGTCTCATTGTGCCACGTCGACAAAACTAGCGTCGCGACGCGCAACGCCTTAGCGTCGCGACGCGAGCACAGTGACCAAACAATGAATTTATTTTACTATAAATAGAGGCCGAATTTTCAGTTTTTAGGACACCTTTCTCTCACTCCTTCTATGTAATTAGGGAGTTTCTCTCTCTAGAATTTTCATTTTATTTTTACTTTTTACTTTTGTAATAATTTTAATTACGTTTTGTAATAATAATAATTTACTTTCTTTATTTTACAGTTTTTACTATTCACTATGCGGAGGTAACTTCACTATGCTAGGGTGAAAGTAATTATTTTACTATTGCTATTTAGATTAATCTCCCTCAAAAATAATATATTTACTATTTAAAATTCTGATTAATAAAGGAATACCGCTATATTGTCGGTTGGTAATTTAATTTTAATCTGGTTTGAAAAACCTGACTAATCAAGGAATACCGCTATATTGGTCGGTTGGTAAATTTATTTTCTGTTGGTTTGAACCTGATTAATAAAGGAATACCGCTATATTGGTCGGTTGGTAAATTTATTTTGGTACCGCCCTTATGGCTGGATTATGGACAAATATTACCACCTATATGGCTGGTTGGACTTAATTTGACTTAATCAGGATACCGCCAGATTGGTCGGTTGGTTAAAATATTATCACAAGTTTATATATTATTTTATGGGAGATATCTAAATTAGTAGTAGTAAAAGTAATCCTTTTGCCTTAGCATTTTTATTTCATTTGTAATTTACTTTTAGCATTTTAATTCACAGCAATTACTTTTCAGCATTTTCATTTTATGTCTTTTAAGTTTTTACTAGCCCTAGCTATGTGTCATAACTAAGTTAGTAATCTAGGGTTGTGATGAAATCCAATATCACCGGTTTATAAGGGTTAAATTATAATTGGGGTAATATAAGATTTATTTATTGAGTCTTAATCTTAATGCTTTTTATTAACTGGCCACTAATAAAATTGATAAGGTAAACTTAAAATGAACTAGACATAGGGATTTTAGTTTAAAACCTCAGACTCAATAACCCACGATCTTCTTTGAGGATAGATAACCCTTTAATAGATTTCCTTACAGGATAGGAATATACCTGTTGGGCGGGGGTAGCCATAATTGGAACTTAATATAATGAATCCAGTTTAATTTGATTGACATAGACATATGGTTAATTAAGTTAAATTGGATATTTGTAATTGACCATCGGAAGAGGCTTTTACATAATTTAGTGTTCCAGGTTAATAAATCAATATTTTACCCAATTATAAGATAACCACTTCATCTTTAAAAATATTGGAATAAATCACAACCCTAGATAGTTTTTAATATTGAATTTTCTTAAAATCAACCTTAAAACAATTTTCATTTACTCATTTTAAATTTAGAATCGTCACCTTTTCAAATCAATCAAACAACCTGTTAGATACTGGTAATCATTTGGCCCAATAAATTGATAACAAAAAGGTTTTAAGTCCTCGTGGGATCGATACTTTTTATACTACTTGAACGATACGTACGCTTGCGTTATACGTGTGTGTTTACGCCGGTCAAGTTTTTGGCGCCGTTGCCGGGGACTTAGTTATCTTTTACTATTAGTTTACAGGTTAAATTTGTTACTTGTATCTAATTTCTTTTTACTTATTATTTTTGTTTTATTGTTTTCAGGTTCTCAGAACACTTCATGAGACGAACCAGAAGCTTTGAAATCCGACCGCTTGACCCAGAAATTGAAAGAACCATCAGACAGTTGAGAAGGGAAAGGCGCGAGAAGGCCAAGAAGCTTTAGTCAACATGGAACCTGAACCTTTGGAGGTTGCACCACCAATTCCCATTCGAGACAGAACCATTCCGGTGGTAGATGGCCTCATTTCCTGTATTGTTCTTCCTCCTTTACCAGCAAATGCGGGTGACATCAAAACTTGCATTCAGATGATTCAGCAAACAGTTCAGTTTGGAGGAAATACAACTGAAGATCCTAATGCTCACATTAGCAACTTCCTGGAAGTCTGCGGCACTTTCAATTACAACCGAGCATCAGAAGAAGCAATGAGACTGAGGGTTTTTCCATATTCCTTGAAAGACAGAGCAAAAGCATGGCTACATTCATTACCAGCAGGTTCTATCACAACTTGGAACGCTCTAGCCACAAAATTCCTTGCAAAATACTTTCCACCAGCCAGAACTGCAAAGTTGAGAAATGACATCACATCCTTTGTACAGCAAGATTCAGAATCCTTGTACGAAGCTTGGGAGAGATACAAAGATTTACTCCGGAAATGTCCTCACCATGAGATTCCAAAATGGCTTCAAGTCCAAACTTTCTACAATGGACTTTCTGGACTGATGAGAACCACAATTGATGCTGCTGCTGGAGGAGCTTTAATGGCAAAATGAGAAGATCAAGCCTGGGACCTAATTGAAGAAATGGCAAACAACAACTCATTGTGGCCAACAGAAAGAAATCTGATTCAAAGAATTGCAGGAATATATGAAGTTGGAGCTAATACAGCAGTCAACACCAAGCTAGATCAGATATGCAAATTTATGGAGACTCTCAACACTCAAAGCACCACTGGATCCACAAGTTCACCATATGGAGGAGCACCAGAACCAAACCAATTTGAAGAGACGGTGAATTATGTAACAATTTCAACAGACAGGGAAACAATCCATATTCCAACACCTACAACCCAGGGTGGAGGAATCATCCTAATTTTTCATGGAGCAACAATTTAGGGCAAAAGAACTATCCACCACCTGGATTCAGCAACAGAATAAGGCCAGGAGTAGACAAATGAACCAGTATTGGCAGAGATGCTAGCTCAATTAAAAAAAGAAGAAGCCATGATCAGAGCCAATCAGCTTCCATCAACACTGGAGAATCAAATCGGAAACTGGCCAATGCTCAGAGTTACAGACCACCAGACAATCTCCCAGCAACACAGAACCAAATCCAAGGAACCGAGGGAAGGAGCAATGTCAAGCCATACCTTAAAGAGCGGGTAACTGAGATCAACAAAGATTTAGAAGTCCAGATATCTCAAGAAGAAGTTCCAAAAGAACCGAGATACAGATTGAGGAAAAGAAGCAAAGGAAAAAGAAACGGAAAAGCAACACAGAACCAATCACTCCAACCACCTTTTCCTCAGCGTCTTCAGAAAAGCAAAATGGACAAAAGTTTGCTCGTTTCTGGAGATTTTCAAAAAGCTACACATCAACATACCATTTGCAGAAGCCTTGGAACAAATGCCCAGTTATGTCAATTCATGAGATCAACAGATGTATGAGAGTCCAGATGACATGACTCAGAATTTTGCCAAACGAGGAAAAGATACGACTACCAGGACAGATTGAAGATCCAAGGAAAGAATGCGCAAGGTCCATTAAAAGAAGGACGCAACATTAACGAGATCATACATCCTGACCAACCACCTTTTTCAGCGTTCCTTGCTTGGATCATAAAATGGCACAAGGCATTTGTTCTCGTTACAAGCGCGGCTGAAGTTATTAGAAAGCTACACATGCCACATACCATTTGCTTTAGAAGCCTGTGGAACAAACTGCCCAAAGTGAGTTAATGTCAAATTCATGAAGACTTCCTCTTCACGAGAAACGGACAGATAGAAGAGCTTACGAGACAGCTAGAGTACGCTCATTTAGAGGATGAGTAAAAGTCACAGAATATCATTCAGGAGTAAGTTCATTGAAGTTGAAGTAGCCAGGACAGTTAGAATCACAGTTATGCATCATTGAAACTTCCACCGAAGAAGATTGGAGCACATTACATTGGTACATTGGTAAACTTTATGTGATTTAGGTGCCAGTGTTTAATTTAATGCCTTTTCTATTTACAGGAAACTGCAAATTGAAGAAGCAATGCTACCTCAGTATCTTGCAACTTGCTGATCGAACACTCGCATTTCCGAGGGAGTCGTGGAAAATGCTGTGTAAAAGTTGACAACTCATCCTTCCAGCCAGATTTCATCATCCTTGACATGGAAGAAGACAAAGAAGTACCTACATTCTTGGGAGACCTTTTGGCTACAGGTAAAACTGATGATTGATGTGCAAAAAAGAGAGAACTAACAATGAAAGTGCAGACAAGAATTGACCTTTATGTTTTCCAAGCATGAAATTCAAGTGATGAAAAGGGAAGAAAAAGAATGCTTCAGAATTGATATTGTTGATAATATTGTTCAGATACTGAGTCAAATCCCACAGATACACTTGAAGCTTGCATTACCAACATGACAAACAATGAACTAGATGCTGA
Source organism: Zanthoxylum bungeanum (assembly GCA_019454045.1). Taxonomy (NCBI): domain Eukaryota; kingdom Viridiplantae; phylum Streptophyta; class Magnoliopsida; order Sapindales; family Rutaceae; genus Zanthoxylum; species Zanthoxylum bungeanum. Next base: position 39,307 of record SKCR01007330.1, on the reverse strand, counting down.
AATTTGGAATGTATCAATTACCTGACAAACCATTCCGATTCAAAGTTACACCACCAGTTGAAAGCTTGGAATTACCAAAGAAAGATCGAATCAAGCCTTCGATTGAAGAACCACCGCAGTTGGAACTTAAGTTACTTCCGAGCCATCTCAGGTATGCATTTCTTGGAAACTCTTCTGAATTACCTGTTATTATTTCTTCTTCACTAACATTGAAACAGGAAGAAAAGCTACTAAGAGTGTTACGAGAACACAAAGAGCCATTGGTTGGACTATAGCAGACATTCGAGGCATAAGTCCATCATTTTGCATGCATAAGATCCTGATGATGATGATGAATACAAACCAACAGTGGAGCATCAACGGAGACTCAATCCTATCATGAAGGAAGTGTGAAGAAAGAGATCATCAAATGGTTGGATGCTGGTATCATTTACCCATCTCAGACAGAGCACTTGGGTAAGTCCTATGCAGTGTGTACCAACAAAGAAAGGAGGAATTACTGTTGTCACCAATGAAAAAGAACGAGCTGATTCCAACAAGAACGGTGACTGGATGGAGAGTATGTATGGATTACAGGAAGCTTAACAAAGCCACGAGAAAGACCATTTTCCATTGCCATTCATTGACCAGATGTTAGACAGACTGGCAGGACATGAGTTTTATTGTTTTCTTGACGGATATTCAGGTTACAATCAGATTGCCATCGCACCAGAAGACCAGGAGAAACTACTTTTACATGTCCCTATGGTACTTTTGCTTTCCGCAGGATGCCATTTGGATTATGTAATGCCCCTGCCACTTTTCAACGTTGCATGATGGCCATCTTCTCTGACATGCTGGAGCAGAGAGTATGGAGGTTTTTATGGATGATTTTTCCGTATTTGGAGATTCTTTTGATCATTGTTTGTTAAATTTGGAACAGGTATTACAAAGGTGCGAAGATACAAACCTGGTACTCAATTGGGAGAAATGCCATTTCATGGTACATGAAGGTATTGTTCTTGGACACCGTATTTCACAAAGGGAATCGAGGTAGACAAAGCAAAAATCGAGACAATTGAGAAACTACCTCCACCAACAACTGTAAAAGGGATTCGGAGTTTTCTTGGACATGCAGGTTTTACAGGAGATTCATCAAAGACTTTTCCAAGATTGCCAAACCTCTTTGCAATCTTCTGGAAAAAGGATGTGTCTTTTAACTTCACCAAAGAATGCCAGGAACTTTTGAGATCTTAAAACAGAAGCTGATTTCTGCCCCCATCATTGTAGCCCAGATTGGACCCTTCCATTTGAAGTAATGTGTGATGCTAGTGATTTTGCTGTAGGTGCAGTTTTGGGACAACGCAAAGCAAAGATTTTCCACACCATTTACTACTCCAGCAGAACTCTGAATGAAGCTCAACTCAACTACACAACCACTGAAAAGGAGTTGCTAGCAGTTGTGTACGCTTTTGACAAATTCCGCTCCTATCTGCTGGGTCCTAAAGTGGTGGTATATACAGATCATTCAGCAATCAAATATCTGATCACAAAGAAAGATGCCAAACCTAGATTGATTCGTTGGATACTTCTTTTACAAGAATTCGACGTAGAGATACGAGACAGGAAAGGAACAGAAAACCAGGTGGCAGATCACTTATCGAGGCTCGAGAATGGAAAGGAAAAAAACAGCTGACAAAGAACTAATAATCAAAGAAACTTTTCCAGATGAACAATTATTTTCCATAAAACAACAGGAAGTCCCTGGTATGCTGACTATGTTAATTATATTGTATCAGGAAAATGGCGTTGGAATGGACAACTCAACAACGGAAGAAGTTCTTCAAAGAAGTCAAACACTATGTCTGGGATGAACCGTACCTGTTTAAACGATGTGCTGATCAATTACTGAAGACGGTGTGTTCCACAGGAGGAAGTCAACAGTGTTTTGCAACACTGTCATTCATCACCATACGGCGGACACTTCAGTGGAAACAAAACTGCAGCCAAAGTCCTTCAATCAGGTTTGTTCTGGCCCACACTTTTTAAAGATGCTTATCTTTTTGCTTTTCAATGTGACAGGTGCCAGAGAACAGGGAATATTTCGAGAGAGAAAGCAAAGAGACCTTGTTGCAAAACATTCTGGAAGTGGAGATATTCGATGTTTGGGGTATTGATTTCATGGGACATTTGTTCCATCATTTGGAAACATGTATATTCTGGTTGCTGTTGACTACGTCTCCAAATGGGTTGAAGCAATTGCACTGCCATCCAATGATTCCAAAGTGGTGATCAAATTCCTGAAAAAGAACATTTTCACTCGGTTTGGAACACCTCGAGCAATTATCAGTGATGGTGGCTCACATTTCTGCAACAGATATTTTGATGCACTTCTATCCAAATATGGAGTTACTCACAAAGTTGCACAGCACTTACCATCCACAGTCAAATGGACAGGTTGAAGTTTCAAACAGGGAGATCAAAAGAATCCTAGAAAGAACCGTTGGATCAACAAGAGGGACTGGTCTACAAAATTGGATGATGCATTATGGGCCTACCGAACAGCTTACAAGACACCCATTGGTATGTCCCCATATCGATTGGTGTTTGGGAAAGCATGCCATCTGCCAGTTGAACTTGAACACAAGGCGTACTAGGCACTGAAGAAATTGAATCTTGATTCACAAGCTGCAGGAGAGAAAAGACTTCACCAACTCAATGAATTAGGAGGAATTTCGCCTACAGTCTTATGAGAATGCCAAATTATACAAAGAAAAGACCAAAAAATGGCATGACCGAAAAATAGTGCACAGACAGTTGGAACCAAGGCAGCAAGTGTTATTGTACAACTCGAGGTTAAAACTTTTCCCTGGAAAGTTAAAATCTAGATGGTCCGGACCATTTGTAATCACTCAGATTTTACCATATGGAGCTGTTGAGTTACTGGATCCTAATACCAACAACACATTCAAAGTTAACAGTCAGCGTGTCAAGCACTACTGGGGAGAATCATTTGAGCGACAAAAAGAAAGTGTCACACTTTCAGATCCAGCATAAACGTTCAAAAAGTCATGTCTAGCTGACGACAATTAAACTTAGCGCTCGCAGGGAGGCAACCCATGCAATTTTTGTATATATTGTGATTTGGTGTGATTTAATTTTGTGTGTTTAGTTTTTGCAGATTAAGTCATTTCAAGATGGAAGAAGCTCTCGCAAATCTTCACAAACAATTTCCTTCTCTCCCTCAAAAATCTCTGATGAAAGTCTACAAAGCTCGCTTAGAACGGATGAGACTACTGACAATACATGGTGTGCCCAATGACATTCGTTGGGTAATTGAAGCACGAGTCCGATTGGCAGGTGAATCCTCTGATTCTTTTATTTCACATCTGCCTGGTTTTGGAAGAAGCACCTATGCAAAGAAACGAAGAGCTAAGCAAATGGGTGTTTGTTACAAATGTGCACGTTGGAATTGCAATACTCGTTGTCATTCTTTAGGAATGGTGTCTGTTAATCGCGAAGATAAAATTAAATTCATTAGGAATGGCTTGAGTAAGGAGTCTTTAGATGATATATCTTGGACTTTTGAGACGCATCCCAGTGGATATGTTCACATAGGCTTTCGCAGATTACATACACAATATCAAAAAGAAAGACAACAGTTAAGTCTTGGGAATCTGACTCAAAAAGACCCTGTTTGCCAATTTATAAGAAAATTGGATGGGAAGCTTGTCCCTGACGCATAGATGTCAATCAAGCTGTTACTTTTTTTTTTTTTTGTACATATTATATCTCTTTGTCTTTTCTTAATAATGAGATGTTGTTTATTTTCTTTTATTTTCTCCGACAGGATCCAGATTCTTTGACTATCACGATCTTTTGTACTATTATTAATCGTCTTTTGGAAGATACTTGTGCTATTTTTACTAACCCATTTTCAGGTATTATAAATTCAACTCATCATTGTACCTTTGATGTCATCCTGAGTTGAGAAAAAAAAAAAATACATAGAAAAATGGAAGCCACCTCAAGAAGACGAGTTGAAAACATTTGTGTGTTTTGCGGTAGTAGTGTTGGTACTAAACCACAATACATAGAAGCGGCACATGAGTTGGGTCGAGTATTAGCTGCAAGGAATATGCACTTAATATATGGCGGAGGAAATCTTGGATTAATGGGGATCGTTTCAAAGGCCGTACAGGAAGGAGGCAGTCATGTTTTGGGAATCATCCCAAAACCTTGGCAGAGGCAAATCTTATTGGATCATCAAACGGAGAGGAACTAATCGTATCAGGTATGTCTGAACGTTTGGTAGAAATGATTAATCGTGCTGATGCTTTTATTGCTTTGCCAGGTGGTTTGGGTACATTGGAGGAAATTTTTATTGTACTATCTTGGGCGAACCTGAACATACACCAGAAACCAATTGGTCTGCTTAACGTTGATGGATTTTATGATTTTCTTTGTGTGTTTCTTGATGATGCCCGGAGAAATGGATTCATTTCAAAACCTATGAAAGAACTCCTCTTCACTGCCAGACTTGCTCCAGATCTAATTGACCAACTCATAGCCTATGAACCACAAATTGACCCTATCATTTCAAAGATAATTGGTCTGGGGACGATCGTGGTAAGAGACGTCGGGTTAATCTGGATCTTAACCTTTATTTTCCTGTAGAATTTCAGTTAACCAGGTATTATCGTCTAAACTCTTCTTCTACTGTTTAAGACATGGGGACAATGTCTCATTTAGGTTTGGGGGAGGGAATTAGTTGATTAATATCTTGTTTTTAGTTGTATGTTGTTTTTATTTTAGTCCAAATTTTTCAAAAAATACAAAAAAATTGAAAAATTTTCAAAAATTACAAAAATATTTTGCATTTTTGTGTTTTTATTTGACTAAAAAGGTGGAATTGGTAAAAGATAGCCGAGTAAGGAATTTCCGCTCCTGAGACGTATCTCAAACCTATTTCGAAATAAGTTAATTTTTGTTTATTTCATTTTGAATTATTTAATTTGTGAATTCTCCTTAACACTGACTAAAATGGATCTTCATATGTTCAGTTGACAGGTATTATGAACTTACATGGAAACATACGGACATGAGCTAAAATTGAAAAGTTTGTAATATCAGTGCTATAGTTTAATTGGAGGAAGCATCTCTAAATAGTGATGGAGTAAAAAAAAAAAAAAAAAAAAAAAAAAAAAAAAAAAAAAAAAAAAAAAAAAAAAAAAAACGTCCGAGATCCGAGTTATTAAGTCTGTAAGGGTATTTTAATACCTAGTGCCCTAAAACCAACTGGTTTGGGAGTCATTGGCCCAAAGCTCGTTACATGGATCGAAGATGCTGCAAAAATAAATATATATATCTGAAGTCTGAGTAATTAAGTTCGTAGGGGGTGTCTTAACACCTGGTGCCCTAAAGCCAACTGGTTTGGGAGCCACCAACCCAAAGCTCGCTACATAGACGGAAGGTATTGTATATAAATAAAAAATAGAGAAAAATCAAAGAAAAAATCAGAAAAATCAGAAATTATTCCATTGCTACAAAAAGGTGTGAAATCTGATAGAACTTTAGGACAAAAAATTACTCTCTTATCAACTGCACTTATGACTGTTGTGGGCAAAAATGAGTTGATTAATATTTTGTTGGCTGTGTATATGGAGAATGGTAAAAATAATCGGAGAATTTACTTATTCGGTAATTTAGAAAGAAACAAAACAACTAGTAACTTGGAGTAGAATTTTCACCTGATTAGTCACTATCTTTCTATTCGCTTGTCTTTTTGCTTTTGTGTGCATTAGTTTTAAATACCTTTTTACTTTTGTAAAATGTTTGTGGGTATCATTGCTGTAAACCCTCACGAGACTACACTCGTCCACTAGGGACACCTAGGGGTTTAAAGGCTTGTTGCATATGCTAAATGCAACCGTGATCCCTACGAAAGTGGCTTAGTTAGTTAAATTTTATTATGTTATTTTATTTTATATTTTGCTCGAGGACTAGCAAAATGTTAGGTTTGGGGGTGTGATGAGTGGTATTTATATCACTATTTCCCACTCATTTAACTTAATATTTTGTATAGTTTCTTGAGTTTTATGAACGTTTTGATGTGTTTTATTGTTATTTTGCAGATAAATAAAGTTTGGACAGCACTGGAGGCAATTTGGGGCAAAACCGGACAAAAATGCGTCAACAGGGTTATTTTAGTCTTCTGCGCGTCGCGACGCTTGAGCACTGCGCGCCGCGACGCCCAGCGTGTGCCGGTTCTGCTAAAATGCGCCATGGTCAACGGGTCAACAATTTGAAAAGTTTGACTTTGCTAAAATGCGCCGTGCCACGTGTCACCATCACATCCGATCTGCTAACGTGCGCCGTGACACGTGTCAACATCATATGCTGCCGACACTCTGACATGACACGTGTCGCCTCGTCATCAGCCATGTCATCGGTCAACGAGTCAACATTGCCACGTGTCATGCCACGTCATCAGACACGTCAGCAAGTCAACCGAGTCAACATGCCACGTCAGCCTCAGCCAATCAGAATTTGACACGTGTCGCCACGTGTCGCCATCCCATTGTGCCGACAGTTGTACAGTCAGCCGCCACGCCACGTCAGCGCCATGTCAGCGCCACGTCATCTCCGCGTCAGCATGACGTCATCACAATAATTGAGAATTAGCCGCCTTGACACGTGTCAGTTGTACAGTCAGCCGCCTTGCCACGTGTCGCCGTCTCATTGTGCCACGTCGACAAACTAGCGTCGCGACGCGCAACGCCTTAGCGTCGCGACGCGCGCACAGTGACCAAACAGTGAATTTATTTTACTATAAATAGAGGCCGAATTTTCAGTTTTAGGACACCTTTCTCTCACTCCTTCTATGTAATTAGGGAGTTTCTCTCTCTAGAATTTTCATTTTTATTTTTTACTTTTTACTTTTGTAATAATTTTAATTACGTTCTGTAATAATAATAATACTTTCTTTATTTTTACAGTTTTTACTATTCACTATGCGGAGGTAACTTCACTATGCTAGGGTGAAAGGTAATTATTTTACTATTGCTTTAGATTAATCTCCCTTAAAAATAATATATTTACTATTTAAAATTCTGATTAATAAAGGAATACCGCTATATTGGTCGGTTGGTAATTTAATTTTAATCTGGTTGAAAACCTGACTAATCAAGGAATACCGCTATATTGGTCGGTTGGTAAATTTATTTTCTGTTGGTTTGAACCTGATTAATAAAGGAATACCGCTATATTGGTCGGTTGGTAAATTTATTTTGGTACCGCCTTTATGGCTGGATTATGGACAAATATTACCACCTATATGGCTGGTTGGACTTAATTTGACTTAATCAGGATACCGCCAGATTGGTCGGTTGGTAAAATATTATCACAAGTTTATATATTATTTTATGGGAGATATCTAAATTAGTAGTAGAAAGTAATTCCTTTTGCCTTAGCATTTTTATTTCATTTGTAATTTACTTTTAGCATTTTAATTCACAGCAATTACTTTTCAGCATTTTCATTTTATGTCTTTTAAGTTTTTACTAGCCCTAGCTATGTGTCATAACTAAGTTAGTAATTAGGGTTGTGATGAAATCCAATATCACCGGTTTATAAGGGTTTAATTATAATTTGGGTAATATAAAGATTTATTTATTGAGTCTTAATCTTAATGCTTTTTATTAACTGGCCACTAATAAAATTGATAAGGTAAACTTAAAATGAACTAGACATAGGGATTTTAGGTTTAAAACCTCAGACTCAATAACCCACGATCTTCTTTGAGGATAGATAACCCTTTAATAGATTTCCTTACAAGATAGGAATATACCTGTTGGGCGGGGGTAGCCATAATCGGAACTTAATTATAATGAATCCAGTTAATTTGATTGACATAGACATATGGTTTAATTAAGTTAAATTGGATATTTGTAATTGACCATCGGAAGAGGCTTTTACATAATTTAGTGTTCCAGGTTAATAAATCAATATTTTACCCAATTATAAAATAACCACTTCATCTTTAAATAATATTGGAATAAATCACAACCCTAGATAGTTTTTAATATTGAATTTTCTTAAAATCAACCTTAAAACAATTTTCATTTACTCATTTTAAATTTAGAATCGTCACCTTTTCAAATCAATCAAACAACCTGTTAGATACTGGTAATCATTTGGCCCAATAAATTGATAACAAAAAGGTTTTAAGTCCTCGTGGGATCGATACTTTTTATACTACTTGAACGATACGTACGCTTGCGTTATACGTGTGTGTTTACGCCGGTCACCTAGCTGTCAGGATTAGTAAGTAACTTGAATTATCATTGACGAGTTACTTGGTACGTCTCCTGTGGGCCTGCCTTCGCAGCGACAACGAGAAACGGCCAGGACCGGATACTTAGGAGTCACTATTGAGTGATTGAAAATGAGGTGTACCTGATGAATATACGTAGGCGAGACCGTGCCTCTGCTATGAGCTGAAATATATTCACGGGATCCACCTTTCACTATTAGTATTTAATTTGATCATAAATATTGTATCCTGTTTTGGGATTACAGTATTGCATGATTTAGTTGGAGGGGCATATTAGATTAAAATCCATGATCTAGTTTATGCTTTTGATATTTATGAAACTGCTTAATTTCTGCTAACCGTTTTTCGTGTCTATCTATGATTTGGCGATGGCGGCACAATCCACAAATCAGTTTGCGCGTATGCTTGATGCGAACAAACTGAAAGGCGCTGAGAACTTCGCTGACTAGGAATTGGATTTGAGGATTGTTCTCGATTCCGAAAAGCTGGGATATGTTCTTGAGGGTCCGTTGCCCCTTGCTGTGGGTGCGGATGCTTCGGAGGAGGAACGCCAAGTTTTTGAAACTTGGAAGGATGATGATTTAAGGGTTAAATCATACATCCTTAGTTCAATGTCTCCGAAATTCAAGCAACAGTACTATGGTATGCTAGATTCCTATAGTATGATGACGCGATTGAGACAATCGTTTGAGAACCAAGAACAAGTGATTGTTCACAAAGTCGCCATGGAACTGTTCCATGCGCGTCTGGATGAGGGGCAAAGTGTTAGCCCACATGTTCTTCAGATGATCGATTTGATCGATCAATTGAGGCAACATAATCTCATCTTGAATGACATTCTCGGTAGGAGTGTCATTCTTGGTTCGCTACCAGCTTCATTTCGCCAGTTCGTGATGTACTTCAACATGCACGGGACTGTCTGTACCTACCAGGAGCTACATAGGATGTTGCTCACGGCAGAAGAGGACCTTAAGAAGGGAGTACTGACTCGCCCTCCTAGAACTACTTCTCTTTCGGCTTCTTCCCAATGATGGTCTAAGGGAAAGAACAAGAAATGCAAGAAGAAGAAGAATGCTTTTAGTCCTCAACCACATGCGAAGATTGCTAAGCCCAAGAGGGCTTCTGAAGACAAATGCCACCACTGCGGCAAAGTCGGGCACTGGAAGAGGAACTATCATGATTACATTGCCCAGCTGAGGAGAGACAGAGCATCTACATCATGTACTTTTATTTTTCCAGTTATTGATTTATCTTTGGCTTGTGAAGCCGTTACATCCAACTGGATTTTAGATTCTGCTTGTCCCATTCACATTTGCAATTCGTTGCAGGTGCTGAAGGAAAGTAGGAGGCTGAAGCCCGGGGAGATGCAGTTGCGGTTCGGGAGTGGAGACTCTTTGGATGCAGTTGCAGTGGGAGTATGCGAGATCTCATTGCCGAATGGGACACTTTTGTTATATGACTGTCATTTTGTACCAGGATGTGTCGCAAATATTATATCACTTTTTGTATTGGATACATAAGGCTTTTGTATTAATATTAAGAATAGTTCTTTGTATTTATATGATAGTAATAATATTCAGATCCTTTGTTGTCCAAACCAGCATTGTCATTATACATTGCAAACTTCTAAAGATATATTAAATACTGGAGTTAATAAACGTAGTTTACCTATAATTAATAATACTGAACTTTGGCATATGAGACTTGGTCACATTGGCGTTAAACGCCTTACCCAATTGGTTAGGAATGGTTTGATATCAGATCTTACCATTGAATCCTATCCAACTTGTGAATCCTGTATTCAGGGTAAGATGACCAAAGCCCCATTTTCTGGTGTTGGACACCGCGCCACTAACTTACTGGAACTCGTACATTTTGATGTATGTGGTCCACTAAGTCAAACTGCTCACAGTGGTTATTCGTACTTCGTTACCTTTACCGATGATTTGTCACGGTACGGTTATGTGTATTTGATGCGACATAAATCGGAAACCTTTGAAAAGTTCAAAGAGTTCCGAAATGAAGTAGAAAAACAAACTGGTAAATATATTAAATGCCTTCGATCAGATCGAGGCGGTGAATATATGAGTGGTGAGTTCATGGATTATATGAAGGAGAATGGGATTCTCGCTCAATATACTCCTCCAGGTACACCACAGCACAATGATGTATCTGAAAGGAGAAATCAGACTTTATTGGATATGGTCCGATCGATGTTGAGTTTCACAGATTTGCCCTATTACTTATGGGGCTACTCTCTCTTAACAGCCGCATATCTTTTGAATAAGATTCCTTCAAAGGCTGTTCCTACGACACCGTATCAGATATGGTTTGGTAGGAGACCAAATCTTAATTATATTAAGGTTTGGGGTTGTCCTGCCTATGTCAGGGTGACTCAACAAGATAAGCTTTCGCCTCGAGGGCAAAAGTTTAGGTTTGTTGGATATCCTTCGAATACGAGAGGATATCTGTTCTATGATACCGTGCATCGAAATGTGTTCGTAGCTCGCTTCGCAAAATTTCTAGAAGTAGAATTTTTGTCAGAAGGTGGTAATCATAGACAGGTTGAGCTTGATGAAGTCCAACCTGAAAATAACGAACCAACGGAGGAACCTGAAGTTCAAGTAGATGAAGGACCTTCAACACACACACTCCGTAGGTCGGAAAATGTATCTAGACCTCCTGAACACTTGTATTTGATACAAGAAAAGAGTCTGGATGTTCTCTTAGTTGAAGAGACAGATCCTTTCACCTATAGAGAATCGATGTTGGACATCGACTCCGTGAAATGGCAAAGTTCCACGAAATCCGAGATAGACTCAATGCATGAAAATCAAGTTTGGGACTTGATTCCGCTTCCCGAAGGAATTATTCTTATCGGTTGTAAATGGGTTTACAAGAGGAAGCGCGGGCCAGACGGTAAGGTTGAAACTTACAAGGCCCGACTGGTAGCAAAAGGTTACACGCAGCGACCTGGCGTCGGCTACGATGAAAATTTTTCACCAGTTGCAATGCTTAAGTCTATCCGGATTTTGCTTTCTATAGCTGCGTATCATGACTATGAGATTTGGCAAATGGATGTCAAAACGGCTTTTCTAAATGGATTTCTTGATGAAGAAATCAATATGGAACAGCCGGAAGGTTTTGCGTCCAGCGAAAACTCGGGCATGGTGTGTAAGCTTAAGAAGTCCATTTATGGACTTAAACAAGCTTCACGAAGTTGGAATCTTCGATTCGACGAGATTATTAGATCGTCTGGTTTTCTCAAGAATTCGGAAGAATCTTGTGTGTATCAGAAGGCCAGTGGGAGCATGGTCGTATTTTTAGTCCTATATGTTGATGACATCCTAATCATTGGGAATGATTTAGGTATGTTACAAAGCGTCAAAGCGTACCTCTGTAAGAATTTCTCCATGAAGGACCTGGGAGAAGCTTCCTATGTTTTAGGGATAAAACTCTATAGAGATAGAAAAAAGAGGCTGATTGGGTTATCCCAATCAACGTACATAGATAAGATCTTGGAACGGTATAGTTTTTGTACCAGGATGTGTCGCAAATATTATATCACTTTTTGTATTGGATACATAAGGCTTTTGTATTAATATTAAGAATAGTTCTTTGTATTTATATGATAGTAATAATATTCAGATCCTTTGTTGTCCAAACCAGCATTGTCATTATACATTGCAAACTTCTAAAGATATTTAAATACTGGAGTTAATAAACGTAGTTTACCTATAATTAATAATACTGAACTTTGGCATATGAGACTTGGTCACATTGGCGTTAAACGCCTTACCCAATTGGTTAGGAATGGTTTGATATCAGATCTTACCATTGAATCCTATCCAACTTGTGAATCCTGTATTCAGGGTAAGATGACCAAAGCCCCATTTTCTGGAGTTGGACACCGCGCCACTAACTTACTGGAACTCGTACATTTTGATGTATGTGGTCCACTAAGTCAAACTGCTCACAGTGGTTATTCGTACTTCGTTACCTTTACACCGATGATTTGTCACGGTACGGTTATGTGTATTTGATGCGACATAAATCGGAAACCTTTGAAAAGTTCAAAGAGTTCCGAAATGAAGTAGAAAAACAAACTGGTAAATATATTAAATGCCTTCGATCAGATCGAGGCGGTGAATATATGAGTGGTGAGTTCATGGATTATATGAAGGAGAATGGGATTCTCGCTCAATATACTCCTCCAGGTACACCACAGCACAATGATGTATCTGAAGGAGAAATCAGACTTTATTGGATATGGTCCGATCGATGTTGAGTTTCACAGATTTGCCCTATTACTTATGGGGCTACTCTCTCTTAACAGCAGCGCATATCTTTTGAATAAGATTCCTTCAAAGGCTGTTCCTACGACACCGTATCAGATATGGTTTGGTAGGAGACCAAATCTTAATTATATTAAGGTTTGGGGTTGTCCTGCCTATGTCAGGGTGACTCAACAAGATAAGCTTTCGCCTCGAGGGCAAAAGTTTAGGTTTGTTGGATATCCTTCGAATACGAGAGGATATCTGTTCTATGATACCGAGCATCGAAATGTGTTCGTAGCTCGCTTCGCAAAATTTCTAGAAGTAGAATTTTTGTCAGAAGGTGGTAATCATAGACAGGTTGAGCTTGATGAAGTCCAACCTGAAAATAACGAACCAACGGAGGAACCTGAAGTTCAAGTAGATGAAGGACCTTCAACACACACACTTCGTAGGTCGGAAATGTATCTAGACCTCCTGAACACTTGTATTTGATACAAGAAAAGAGTCTGGATGTTCTCTTAGTTGAAGAGACAGATCCTTTCACCTATAGAGAATCGATGTTGGACATCGACTCCGTGAAATGGCAAAGTTCCACGAAATCCGAGATAGACTCAATGCATGAAAATCAAGTTTGGGACTTGATTCCGCTTCCCGAAGGAATTATTCTTATCGGTTGTAAATGGGTTTACAAGAGGAAGCGCGGGCCAGACGGTAAGGTTGAAACTTACAAGGCCCGACTGGTAGCAAAAGGTTACACACGCAGCGACCTGGCATCGGCTATGATGAAAATTTTTCACCAGTTGCAATGCTTAAGTCTATCCGGATTTTGCTTCTATAGCTGCGTATCATGACTATGAGATTTGGCAAATGGATGTCAAAACGGCTTTTCTAAATGGATTTCTTGATGAAGAAATCAATATGGAACAGCCGGAAGGTTTTGCGTCCAGCGAAAACTCGGGCATGGTGTGTAAGCTTAAGAAGTCCATTTATGGACTTAAACAAGCTTCACGAAGTTGGAATCTTCGATTCGACGAGATTATTAGATCGTCTGGTTTTCTCAAGAATTCGGAAGAATCTTGTGTGTATCAGAAGGCCAGTGGGAGCATGGTCGTATTTTTAGTCCTATATGTTGATGACATCCTAATCATTGGGAATGATTTAGGTATGTTACAAAGCGTCAAAGCGTACCTCTGTAAGAATTTCTCCATGAAGGACCTGGGAGAAGCTTCCTATGTTTTAGGGATAAACTCTATAGAGATAGAAAAAGGAGGCTGATTGGGTTATCCCAATCAACGTACATAGATAATCTTGGAACGGTATAGTTTTGGTAACTGTAAGACAGCAAACATACCGTTCAGACATGGGATACATCTTTCTAAGAAGATGTGTCCACAAACAAAATGAGAAGGTTAGAATGTCTAACCAACCTTATGCTTCGTGTTTGGGTAGCATAATGTATGTCATGTTATGTACGAGACCTGATATCAGTTTCGCTGTTAGCGTAACTAGTCAATATCAGTCCAATCCAGGTAATGACCATTGGATGGCCATTAAACATATCCTAAAGTATCTTAAAGGTACCAAGGATAAGTTAATAATTTATGGAGGAAACGAACTGCAGGTTAATGGGTACACAGACTCCGATTTTCAATTAGATCCCGATGATAGAAAGTCTACATCTGGATTAGTCTTTACCCTTAACGGAGGTGCAGTTTGTTGGAAGAGTTCCAAACAGGGATCGACAGCTGATTCCACCACTGAGGCGGAATATATTACAGCTTCTGAAGCTGCAAAAGAGGCTGGTGTGGGTAAAGAACTTATCACAGAATTGAGAGTTATCCCAAGTATCGAGAATGCGATTCCGTTATACTGTGATAATAGTGGAGCCATTGCGCAAGCAAAGGAACCGAGGGCGCATCAGAAGTCAAAACATGTGGAACGTAAGTACCACATCATTCGAGAGATCGTGTCGCGAGGGATATTGTCGTGTGCAAGGTACCGAGTGAAGATAATGTAGCAGACCCGCTAACGAAGGCCATACCTCCGAAGCTGTTTGATAAACACGTGGAGTCGATGGGTATTAGATACAATCGATATTGGCACTAGAGAGCAAGTGGGAGATTTTGTTGGGGTTGGTGCTCAGAGCGCAATTCCTGGTTGTATTTCTGTTGAATACTTCTGTAAAACATTATTATTATGAATAATATATGCAGTTTCTATAATATAATCTATCTTATTAATGGTAAAGACGTAATGACCTTAGAATGATTAGTCATGGTACAGTTGCAAAAGCGTCGCAACTGACATTGAGTAGTATCATGATGTTATCATTCTCAGACAGTTCCTGGTCAAGGTTTACACTACTTGGTCAGTAAAGTAAACCCGTTGAGACCTGTACATGTCGTATACTGGAATATTTGATTCCAATGGTTTCTCAATGAACCACCATAGTCTTGGAGACTAGTATAGACGTGTAGGTGTTTATAGCGGATAAACACTGAACGACTCACCGAAGATTCTTAATGGATGGTACACCAGCGTCAATAGAATCTTCTCGGGTTGAGTAGCACTTGTGATTCTTATACTTGAGATGCCATTATGGGCACATGAGACATCTTCTACACTTAGACGACAGTCACGTCACCGATCTATTTAGATCAGACCTCCGCCTGTTCGTTGGGTGTAGATAGATCCTCAGGGTGTCCTATGTGTATCAAGATAGGATCCGTCAGTTCTGTGTACCAGAGCATAGGTAGTCCATATGATTAGCAATCAGATAAATGTTGGACAAAATGAACCCATAGCGTCACTATTTGCACAGATCATTGTGTTGTTTGTAGCAAATTAACTATGTGACAAGGAAATTGCACTCTCATCATTTGTGATTAGATCACCATAGATATATAAATGAAGAGAGGTCCCTATGATTAGTTCCTGGATTGAGATGATATAGACAGTATCAGTCCACGAAGGATTAATCATTAAATATCCCTAGCCGTAGTATTATCGAGACTGGACATCGATAATGCGGAATAGGCTAGTATTGCATTTGTGCGCGTTGTGAGGGCACAACGGCATAGTTCTCATATATATAAGTATTGGATACTTGTGCAAGTGCGATAGGAGGTCGTGTTTCACCGATGGTACGGGAAACAGCTTCGCTCTGGATAGACCCCTCGGAATCCCATTGGTATTATGAATATGTGTCTATGGGAGGCCAAAATCAAGGTAGGTGTGTATAGTCTTAACCTGAGATTTACATCGCTAATGCTTACGACAATCGATATACTTTAGTTGAGGTCGTCTAGGACTGTAACCGGTTCTGTGTACGCCAATACCGGTATATTGAGAATCGTAGGTGTATTGGATGTGATGTCAAGACGGAAGTATCACTCCAGTCATAGTGGAGATGATGTCACGCAGGATACGGTATTAGTGCTCTTAAGAGATGCGCATCCAATCGTGATATTATGACCAGGTCATGAATATCCGATTATAGAGACTAGTTACCAGACATCCGATATGTGTTTCGGACGGGGCAGACACTTATCCAGCCCCAGCCCTAGCACGTGACTATCCGATACTGGGCCGATATACACAATACATTAGTATACTACGCTTGATACAGATCTTAATATTCTTTAAAGGATATATCCGGAGAATTAGGTAGACTTGGTGCTTTGCTAGGAGTCGACCTTGTCTCGTAAATCGGTAGAAAGTAGTACTTGGTACGTACGTGATTCGGATACTCCGACGACCGTATTTACTGCCAGATTATCCGGGGATCTCATGGGTCGCTTCCCGATAATCCACCGATGACGCACAACTCGCACTCTTGAATAATCTGGGATTATACAGAAGAGAGAGAAAATTAATCTAGGATTAATAACGGAGATATTTTATCCGGGATAAAATGTCGTCTAAAGAGAGAGAACGATTAATTTGGAATTGATCGATGAATTAATATATTCGATATATTAGACGAAATTAGATTTCGACGCGGAATTAAAATTAGATTTTAATTCGGGCAAACGAGTTAATTTAGAATTAATTCGTTAGCGACGTAAATAATAATTTCGCCAGGCGCAATTATTTATTTAAATTCGATTGAATTAACGTCGCGACGTAAGCTCGGTATTTCGGAAATATCGAACCCGAACGCGTGAGTGCACGTGGGCCCACTTTCATTTGGAAACGTGTGGGGCCCACATGACACATGTCATATTATGCATTATTTAAATCTAATGCATTGCATGTAGATAGTGTACATTGCACTCAATGTCATTGCATGGAAATTGAGTGTTTGACACTCTAAGCCATTGCATGATTTGTGTCATAAATTTATTATTAATTTAATAAATTTTTATGGCATAAATATAAATTGATTTTTGGTAAATCATTTTAATTTAATACAAGATTCATCTCTCTCAAATTTTCTCCTCTTCTCACGCCAAAACTGAAACATGTTACTGGTTTGGAACCAATTTTGGCGTGGACTTTAGGGAAGCAAAGAGTGGATTTTCATGGTGAAAATTCAAGTGCTAGCACACTACGAGTCTTGCGAAGGTGGTAGGGAGGTTCACCCATGAGGCGGGATTCATCCGACGGAGTTTGGAGCTTCGTTTTGAGACCCGAAACTGCCAAGACAGTGAGCATGGACTGCTGCAGTGGGCTTACAAAGGCAGTGCGTTTTTGGGCATGATTCATCTTCAAATCGACATAACCGATCAATGTAAGTATTCCGCTATCTTCGTTGGTGTATTCACGCATGTTTTCATGTCTTGATTTGATCTTGGGACCTAGATTTTTACCAACAATGGCATCATGAGCTAATGTTGCAAGCATGAAATTTGTAGGGTTTAAAATTTGGGTAAATGTGATTTGAGCATGATTTGAATAAATTGCTTGTTTGAGTATGCTTATAACATGTTTAAATTCATTTTGGTTGGACTAATTTGATGAAAAATGATTTGGAATTATTTTCCCCAAAATTAATGCCTTGGCCGAATGGTTTGTGATATTTTTGGATTCTTGGAATTTGTGATTTTGATTCGTTTGATGAGTTAGAATCATTTAGGTTGATGTTAATTTGAATCGAATTGGATTGGATTTCGAATTGGACAAAAACCCAATTCCTTACCTTGGCCGAATGTGTCATTGCCCTAATGTCTTGGTAATTTTTGGTTTTGTGACATTGGATGTGTATGAAATCAAATCGGATGTTGATTTGATGTCGATTGTAGGTTCGATTGGATCGAAACCGAATCGGACACAAATCACCTTCCTTGGCCGAGAGCATTGAAGCATGTTTATGGGTTTGATTTTTCATTATGTGTGTTTGACATGTAATAATGAATTAAGTATGATTAATTGGACTAATTTAGTGTTTTGGAAATGTTGATTTAGTTGATTAATCATATAATGCACTTTTGGTAATTAAATTGTGAAAACTGGATTTTTGGATTTAATTAATTGGGCCTAATTTTGGAAATTAGAATTTAAATTTAAAGTTGGGGCTATTGGGCTTGATTTATCAAGTTTGGTTTAGGCCAAGTGGATTGGATCCAATTGGGCCCAAAACCTTAACCATAAAGCCCATTGCGACTAATGAACCTTTAAAGTTCAATTGGGCCTAATGGGCCAAGATTGATTTATGGGCTTATGGGGTAAATCCCGGATTGGACTTTGGTTATCGGTTTGACCCGAGTTGACCAAAAGTCCACGCCTTAAGAAATCAATCAAAAGCCCATTGGACTTTAATTGAATTGACGTTGGACGTTATTCGGACTTTGAGTCCCGACGCGATTGAATTTGGAATTTAAATCGTAAAGGTTTATAATTATAAAGTGCAATATTTAATTTAGAATTGAATAGTGAATCAGTATTAAATACATGTTAAATTGGATTTAATTATGTAGTTTAATTTAATTCATGAATTCGTACTTTAAGTACTTATTCGCAAGAACGAGTTTGACTCGAACAAAATCAAATCGTTGTTTGAACATTGGATGATCACTTAATTATCAGATTAATTAATTTGATTAGATTGATTGATAGCATGCATGCTTATGTGTGTGAATACGTGGTTGTGTTGAATGAATAATGTATATCGGATGGATATTAGTCGGGTGGGCAATTTTAGAAATTGTTGTAATAAATTTGATTTATTAAATTGGACCTGCGTGTCCAGCCTTATCACCTTCTTTCTCTTTGTATTCTCTTCTCACCTATTCCCCTCTATGTATATGAGGTTTCTTTAGAAGTGTAGTGTAACGGGTAGAAGTAGTACTAGTGCTAGCTTGAGTGAGAAAGGGAGAGATTTGATCTAGGATCAATGTGTTAAGTATCCATCCGCATATCATTATTATTTATTTCATACTCGCTTTATTATATATTTAGAATGCATGTTTAAGGGTGTATGATGATGAGACCTTAACAAAGATAATTAAATTGGTAGCCATTTGCACGCGAAAAACCCTCGTTAAATATCAAGCGTTTATTTCCTTCCATTGAGTGATTCTTACTCACAAGATCCGAGATTGGCAGGGGTGTTGTTGGCCAAAGTCAAGCCCTTGTCCTTCGAAGATGTGTTTTAATCACGAGGCTTTGTTCCATATCGGTGTTGTGTCCAAGTTGTGGTTTGTTGGCCAAAGTCAAGACCACTTCTTGTCCATTGACATTGATTACGAAGCTTCCATGTCAATGGGTCCGCGCTTGACTGGGATCACTAGGTTTGTTGTGCCAAAGCCAAGGCCTAGTTGATTCAGAGGAAAAAGGTTAGGGTATATATTGGATATATAGGCATATATAAGATATATGTTTAGGACTTGGATGTCCACCTACTGGATCTAGGAGTTGGATTAGATCCAATTGATCTTAGAGATCTACCTAGTTAATTATCATACAATTTGTTGGCCAAAGTCAAGATTGTGTGATATTTAACGGGATCCTAGCCCACTAGGAAACACGGTTTCCCGAGTACTTGACAGAGGGTTAGAGGCTCGACGAAAAATAGTGGGAGGCAAGTATTGAATTTGCAACATTCGTTCGAATACTCGCTAAACGCGCTCATCTATATTTTACTCGTCATATTAATCAAAAGTATTAGTTGGACTAATATTTTATGTTGTTTTAAATATATATATAGTTGGACTATATACAAACTCATTCAATATGTAGTTGATTTTATAATTGGATTATAGTAATCAATATAATTGAATTAAAATGATAGTTGATTTTATAATTAGATTATAGTAATCAATATTAAAATTATAGTTGATTAAATAATTGGATTATTGTAATCATTATAATAAATAGTACCTTATTAAATTGATTAAATAGTTGGACTATTGAAATCAAGAAAGAATTGAAAGTTGAATATTTAAAATATATAATCATTGGATTAAATGCTTTAAATGATTTAATTTTCATATTGGGAATAAATAATATGTTAATTTATTTGATAAAATAACTTATTATGACTAAGCCCATAATTAAGCAAATAGTAGAGCATAAAATCTTTGGAAGATTTATGTGATGATGACTTTAGTGCTTAATTAATATACTTACAATAAATCTATCTTTAGATTTAAAAGTATTAAAATTGCAATTAATTGACCATTCTAGTGGAGAAAAGTCAAAGTTTGCAATTGGGCATGTAGCACAAGGTGCACATCATTTCGATATTCTAAAACCCAAGGCTTGGCCAAAGGTTTGTGAAATATTGAAAAGGTAATTGACATATCCCAAAGTGACTACCATTTGGATATGGAAGACACGAAGGAATTAAAGATAGGGAGAGGCTCTAACTTTAAAAATATTTGTCAAAGTTATGTTTACTACTAGTATTAAAATTGGATTTTAAATACTTAGTGTGGTACATAATACATATATGTATTGACGTTCAGAATCCGCTGTGGGCTGGATACTGGCTTCAAGCCGAGATTTCTCTGCGAATTGGAAACAGGACGAAAGTCGCTTTTTGACCGTAGATACCTAAGTTTAGGAACTACCCTTCGGGTGTGTACTTAAATTAGGAATGTTTATAATGTAACTAGTTTGACTAGAGACATTATCTCTATATCAGTGTTTAATCCGATGCGGATAAAACCTTTATATTCTAGAACACTAAAGTGTTTCATTATATAAAGATGATACTGAGATAAATACATTAGATGTAAATAACATAATTTATATTTTGAATATAAATAAAATCTCAAACATATAAATGACAAATAAATAGCTCAAATTGATTTGATCAATAGAGACTTATTTGTGGCATTGTTGTCTGGGACACAATTAAACGAGAGTCGTATATCCACACTTTTGAAGAGTGGGTACTAGGACTGATTTGACTATTCAAATAAGGTCTACGAATCTAGTTTATTAGGTTAAAAACCTAAAATACTATTTACTTGGTAATAGTGAAAAGGCCACCGATCTGTTAGCCCTATTCATGGTGAAGTTAGTGGGCCCATATCTAGCTAGGGTAGATGTGAACATGAATATTTCGTGACCTTGACGGATGTAGCATCACGTTATGGTTGTGTTTCTTTTGAAGAACACAAATCGGAAACATCAGAGTTTCGACACGAAATAGAAAAACAGATCGGCTATAGTATTATTCCGCCACGGTAAGGCCATAATGAAAATACTTAAGCAGTAAGTTTCAAACATACATGAAAGAGTATAGTATTCTTTCAGATGAGGACTCCTCCCGAGACACGTCAGTTTGACGGTGTGTCCAAACTAAAAACCGAATTTTGTTGGACATGATAAGGTTTATCACGAGTCGCTCTGAGCTACCATTTCCTTCCTTCTAAAAGATATGTATTAACAGTGCAAAACTTATTTAGAATAAGGTTCCATATAAATCTGTTTGACAGATATCATATAGGATATGAAAAGGAAGAAAACAGAGTTTCTCATTCCTAATAATTTGGGTATGCCAGGCATAACGTTTGGATGATACCAAACTAAAAGACCCAAATTGGATAAGTGCCAATATAGGTTATCCTAAGGGAAACCATAAGTATAGTACTTATAATTCTCACATGAGAACAATGTGATTGTTGCTCACCCCATTGGTTTTTCCTGAGAGGAATACCGATATGCAGTGGTCAGTGGGAGGATAGTGATACTCGATGAAAATCAGAGTAATACTGTTCAAGGCACGAAGTCCTTAATGGAACACATACAGTTCATCAATGATGAATCTGTACCATTAATCTTCGAATACACAAGAACTGAGTAGATCGGATAGAGTCAGAAAACAATCTAGCGTATGGGTTTCTGATCTAACCTCATAGAGATGTAAATCTTATGAAGGTATTCCACCGACTACGTTTTGAGGAAGTGATACGAGGTATCAACTCCCTATTATGGCAAAGTGCCATGAGTCCAAAATGGATTCCATGTTTACAATTATTTTGGATACTAGTTGTTGTACCACGAGGCATGTGCCTATGGTACATTAACGTCTTCAAGGAAGACATACATGGAAGGCAACATACCAACGTACAAAGCGGGCTTTTGATGAAAAGGTATCGTTATCAACATAGTGTTAATAACGGTTCAACCTTTTACCTGTTGCCATGGTAAATCCATTTTGAAGATGCTTGTAGATAACTGTATATTTCATTTATGAAATATGTCAGTTACAAATCAAAATCGTTTTCCTGAAAAGGAACTTTTTGGAGGATGTTTACAACATCCTGACGATTTTGAATAACCGACAAACAAGGTTTGCGGGTTATTCGATCCATGTTTGGATTGAAGCAAGCATAAGGTTCTTGGAACTGTCGTTTTGAAAATAATCATAATGATTTATGATTTGACTCAAAATGAAATAATTCTTGTGTATATAAGGAGGTTAGTGGGAGAGCGCACTGACAGTTAAATTCCCATGAAGCAATTAATGAAAGCTTGGCTTTCATAGATATTCTTTCAATAGAAATTCTCCGTAGAATTCTGGGGAGTAACAACCTTTATTCGAGGAATAAAGATCTACTGGGATAGATTTGGAGTTGGTTAACACTCTCTGGGAAATTGTACATTTAAAATGTACTTGTATTGGTGTCTCATACGCTTCGAGCATATGGAGTCACAATTGGGTCAATCCAAGTGATAGTCACTCGATTGAACATTAAGAACATCTGTTAGTATCTGAGAGAACTAAAGATGTTGTCTTAAACTATGGAGAAGGAGAACTTGAAGTGACTGGGATCACTGCTACAAGTTTCCAAAACGATTAAATACTACGGTACTATAAAGTTTGAATAACGGGACAGTGAGGAACTGAATATTCCGAGCAAGATAACTGCTGCCGAATAAACAACAAATGTGGATTATTGCTGCAGCTGAGGCAGCAATAGAAGCCATTGGATCGATAATAAATCTAATTAGATTAGATATAATTCTGTTAGCAGCTGAGCTAGGCGTCAGCACAGGCTAAAGAATTAAAGGTCTCGTCAACGATCCAGATATATACTTCTATATCTCTGATTCGTTCGGATCATACATCGTGGCGATGTGATGATCGTGTAAATCGCGTCAGACGATATTAAGCAATCCGCTGACGAAAACCTTTCCTCAGCAATTTGAGCGAATTGTACATAGTTCGGGTGTTAGACACTCGAGTGACTGGCTATGTGCCAAGTGGGAGATTGTTGACAAAATGACCCATAGCGTCACTATTTGTGCAGATCATTGTGTTGTTGTAGCAAATTAACTATGTGACAAGGAAATATGCACTCTCATCATTTGTGATTAGATCACCATAGATATATAAATGAAGAGAGGCCCTATGATTAGTTCCTGGATTGGAGATGATATGAGACAGTATCAGTCCACGAAGGATTAATCATTAAATATCCCTAGCCGTAGTATTATCGAGACTGGACATCGATAATGCGGAAGATAGGCTAGTATTGGCATTTGTGCGCGTTGTGAGGGCCACAACGGCATAGTTCTCATATATATTAAGTATTGATACTTGTGCAAGTGCGATAGGAGGTCCGTGTTTCACCGATGGTACGGGAACAGCTTCGCTCTGGATAGACCCCTCGGAATCCCATTGGTATTATGAATATGTGTCTATGGGAGGCCGAAATCAAGGTAGTGTGTTAGTCTTAACCTGAGACTTACATTGCTAATGCTTACGACAATCGATATACTTTAGTTGAGGTCGTCTAGGACTGTAACCGGTTCTGTGTACGCCAATACCGGGTATATTGAGAATCGTAGTGTGTATTGGATGTGATGTCAAGACGGAAGTATCACTCCAGTTCATAGTGGAGATGATGTCACGCATGATACGGTATTAGTGCTCTTAAGAGATGCGCATCCAATCGTGATATTATGACCAGGTCATGAATATCCGATTATAGAGACTAGTTACCAGACATCCGATATGTGTTTCGGATGGGGCAGACACTTATCCAGCCCCAGCCCTAGCACGTGACTATCCGATACTGGGCCGATATACACAATACATTAGTATACTACGCTTGAATCAAGCATTCTTAATATTCTTATAAAGGAATATCCGGAGAATTAGGTAACTTGGTGCTTTGCTAGGAGTCGACCTTGTCTCGTAAAAGGTATCGGTAGAACGTAGGTAGCTTGGTACGTACGTGGATTCAGATACCCGACGACCGTATTTACCTTACTGCCAGATTATCCGGGATCTCATGGGTCGCTTCCCGATATCCACCGATGACGCACAACTCGCCTCTCTGAATAATCTGGGATTATACAGAAGAAGAGAGAAAATTAATCTAGGATTAATAACGGAGATATTTTATCCGGGATAAAATGTCGTCTAAAGGAGAGAGAACGATTAAATTTGGAAGTTGATCGATGAATTAATATATTCGATATATTAGACGAAATTAGATTTCGACGCGGAATTAAAATTAGATTTTAATTCGGGCAAACGAGTTAATTTAGAATAATTCGTTAGCGACGTAAATAATAATTTCGCCAGGCGCAATTATTTATTTAAATTCGATTGAATTAACGTCGCGACGTAAGCTCGGTATTTCAAGAAATATCGAACCCGAACGCGTGAGTGTACGTGGGCCCACTTTCATTTGGAAACGTTTGGGGCCCACATGACACATGTCATATTATGAATTATTTAAATCTATATGCATTGCATGTAGATAGTGTACATTGCACTCAATGTCATTGCATGGAAATTGAGTGTTTAGTGCACACTCTAAGCCATTGCATGATTTGTGTCATAAATTTATTATTAATTTAATAAAATTTTATGGCATAAATATAAATTGATTTTTGGTAAAATCATTTTAATTTAATAACAAGATCATCTCTCTCAAATTTTCTCCTCTTTCACGCCCAAAACTGAAACATGTTACTGGTTTGGAACCAATTTGGGGCGTGGACTTTAGGGAAGCAAAGAGTGGATTTTCATGGTGAAAATTCAAGTGCTAGCACACTACGAGGTCTTGCGAAGGTGGTAGGGAGGTTCACCCATGAGGCGGGATTCATCCGACGGAGTTTGGAGCTTCGTTTTGAGACCCGAAACTGCCAGACAGACAGTGAGCATGGACTGCTGCAGTGGGCTTACAAAGGCAGTGCGTTTTTGGGCATGATTCATCTTCAAATCGACATAAACCGATCAATGTAAGTATTCCGCTATCTTCGTTGGTGTAATTCACGCATGTTTTTCATGTCTTGATTTGATCTTGGGACCATAGATTTTTTACCACCAATAAAACCATGGGCCCGTGGTAAAGTTTAGAAAAGCTAGTTCTAAACATTCTTTTTGAGATTGCTAATAGAATAGTCGACTGGATAATCCCGATCGAGATTTGACGTTTACATCTATATCTCTGGGATTTTTCCGGATACCTGTGACAGAGGATTATACATTTGCCTTGACCTCGACCTCGACCTGTATGGTTCAGCGAGATTATCCGTGATCGTCATAATCTACGGGTGGATAGATTATGGACACGAAATTAGATTTCGTGACGGATATACCTGAATCTAGAGAGTCTCAATAATGAAACATACTCGTAGAGCACTAGAGCAACATTAATAAATAATATTGATTATTTATAAAGTCGTTTAAAGGTTAAACGCAAGATACGTGCTAAAGGGACTAGATAGTCATTTGCCTAATATTGTGTATTTACATTTAATACTTGATTAATTTAAATACACATTAATTAATAGTCAAAATGAGTTATTTGACTTATATCCTAAATGAATATATGTTTTTAATATTTAATGTAAATATTATACATATATTTAATATATTTGTATTTGATTAATTAATTGATTATTTAATTGTTAAATGATTAAATTAATTAAAATATAAATATCTTACATTATGATATTTGATGTAAATGATATTAGTTGCTTTTGTTGACTTTATATAAATATCTATAAAGTGTTATTAAGATATTTATGCAAGTTGATTTAATGAAATTGAAATGAAATTAAAACAAAATTTGCTTATTATTCCATTTGGTAATTTCGGCCAAGGCCTTAATGTAATAAGTATATATTGTTTTGTTTTTCATTTACACTTTAACCTAATACACTTTACTAAAAGAAACTCCATTGAAGAAGCCAAAGGAAGTTTGTGAAAAGAAAGACAAAAATCAAAAAGCTTGGATGTTTAGTAAGTTTCTTGAACTTGCTATTAGTAAGGAATTTGTTCCTTAGGTTCTAGGCTTTAATATATGATATTCTAAGGTTATTTCTTTCTTTGTTCCTTGTGGTTTTTGTTGATGGAAGTTTTGATGGAGGTGTAAAGCATGTGTGATGAATGAAGTGTATGACTATTGTAGTAATAAGCTTTCTTTTAAGGTTTTGGAAACCATGTTGCTAATCTAGAGTTGTTGACCCACTCTTAGATGACCTATATTTGATCTTGAGTTGTTTCATTGTGTTGAGACTTGGATTGGATGTAAGAATGATGATTGAAGTAATTGATTTAATGTATTTGGTCTAATTTGTCCAATTTGTGGAAATTGAAAAATTAGGGTTCATGACCAATTCCAAATTTGGGGCTTTTCATATATGTTGTGTATTTGTGTGTGTATATGATGCATATAAATTTTCATGTTGATTGGATTACATTTAGATGTGTTTTGAGACATGAAATGACAAAAGGCACAATATTGCACCTTGGTGGGGCTCACGGCTTGGATAAGAGATTTGGGATTTTTGGTGCTTTTGGTGTTTTGATGTTTTGAACATGATAAGTTCATCTTAGAAATGATTTAGAATCATTCAAAATTTATTAGATCAATTTCGGACTAAAATGGACAAAATACCAAAGCAAGGGTAATTTGGTAAATTCACTTGAATATGATTCATTTGAATTTTATTTCATAATTTGATTATTGGATAATTAAAAAAAATGTTTTATTTAATTAATCCGAGAAAAAGTTTTGAAATCGGAAAATACGATTTTCCACCGCTTCCGCTGCGTTACCGGATTTAGCCCCTAAAAACCCCTACAGTTTTAGCCATAGGAACCTAAGTTTTGGAACTGTCCCTTCGGTATGTACTTAAATTAGGAAACTGTTATAATGTACCTAGTTTGACTAGAAACATTATCCCTATATCTAGTTTACCCATTGCGGGTATACCTCTATGTTCCAGAAAACTAGGTGTTTTGTTTATAAAGATGATATTAAGATATACACATTAGATGTGAATAACAGTACTTATATTTTGAATATAAACAAATCTCAAACATATAACATGACAAACAAATGACTCAAACTGAATTAATCAGATGAGACTTATTTGTGGCATTGTTGTCTGGGACACGTTAACAAGACTTGTATATCCACACTTTCGAAGAGTGGAGACTAGGACGGATTTGATTCTAATTCAAATGATGTCTACGAATCTAGTTTATTAGGCAAAGTGCCTAAAACACCTTTTACTTGGTAAAAGTGCAAGTGCCACCGATCTATTAGCCCTCATTCATAGTGACGTAAGTGGGCCCATGTCTAGCTAGGCTAGAGGTGGATTTGAATACTTCGTAACCTTTACGGATGTGGCATCGCGTTACTGTTATGTGTATCTTATGAAACACAAGTCAGAAACTTTTAGAGTTTCGACACGAAGTAAGAAAACAGACCGGTAAAAGTATTAAAAACATTACAGTTGGACTATAGTGTAAAATACTTAAAGATATGAGTTTCAAGATTACTTGAAAGAGTATGGTATTATTTCACAGTGGACTCCTCTCGGGACACCTCTATTTGACGGTGTGTCCGAACAAACAAACCGAACTTTGTTGGACATGGTAAGGTTAATGATGAGTCGCTCTGAGCTACCAATTTCCTTCTGAGGATACATATTAAACAGTGCAATACTTATTTTGAATAAGGTTCCATGAAAATCTGTTAGACAGACTTCATATTAGATATGAACAGGAAAGAAACAAGTTTCTCATTCCTGAAGATTTGGGGATGCTGGGCATATAATTGAATGTTTGGATGATACCAAACTAGAACCCAAATTGGATAAGTGCTTATTTGTAGGTTGTCCTAGGGAAACCAAAGTATAGTACTTATACAACTCACAAGAGAACAATGTAATTGTTGCTCTCCATGCGGATTTCCTAAGAGGAATTCCTATATGCAGTGGTTAGTGGGAGGAAAGTAAAATTCGATGAAAATCGGAGTGATACTGTTCCAGGCACCGAGTCATCACGGAATACCAACAGTTCATTAGGGATGAAACTGTACCAATAATCTTCGAATACACAAGAACTGCGTAGGTCGGAGAGAATCAGAAAATAACCTGGGAGGTATGGGTTACTGATCTCACCTCATGTAGATATCAATCTTATTGAGGAAGATGAACCGGCTACGTATGAGGAAGTGATACAAGGTATAAACTCCTTTTATGGCAAAGTACCATGAAGTACGAAATGGATTCCATGTATGCAACCAAGTTTGAACACTGGTTGATGTACCAGAAGGCATTGTGCCTATTGGTACTATATGAGTCTTCAAGGAAGACATACATTGATGGCAACATATAAATGTATACAACTAGGCTTATACAGAAATGGTATCGTTAACGACATGGTGTCGATTACGAAGAAACCTTTTATCTATTGCCATGATTAAATCCATTTGGATAATGCTTGCTAATGCTACATATTTCATTTATGAAATATGGCAGATGGACGTCAAAACCACTTTCCTTAACGGAAACCTTTTGGAGGATATTTACAGCGTCCTGACGGTTTTATCGTACCGAAATATGCAAACAAGGTTTGCAAGTTAAATCGATCCATTTATGGATTGAAGCAAGCATAGCGTTCTTGGAACCAATGTTTTGATGAGATCATAATGGTATATGATTTCATTCAAAACGAATATGATTCTTGTGTATATAAGAAGGTTAGTGGGAGCGCACTGAAAATGAATGTCCTATTCATTGATGATGTATTGCTTCTTAGCATTAACATTCCCATAATATAATCGGTGAAAGTTTGGCTTTCATTAAAATTCTCCATGGAATACCTGGGAGAAGCAGGCTTTATTCTAGGAATAAAGATCTACTGGGATAGATCTAGAAAGCTGCTGACAACCCTTCCAGAGTTCGTACATTTTTGAAATGTATGTGACCTAATGTCTCATATGCTTTGAGCATATGTAGACGCTATAAGGCCAATCCAGGTGATGGTCACTGGATCGATCTAAAGAACATCCTTGAGTATCTTGGACGAACTAAAGATGCTTTCTGGAAATATGGAGAAATGAGAACTTGAGGTGACTAGGTTCACCGCTGCAAGTTTCCAAAATCGATAAAGACGACTTTAAGTCGCAATAAGGGTACATATTTAGTTTGAATAATGGAACAGTGAGCTGGAAATCTTCCAAGCAAGATACTGTTGCCGAATAAATAACAAAAGCGGAACATTGTTGCAGCTGAGGCAGCAAAAGAAGCATTTTGGATCTATATAATCCTAATTGGATTAGCTATAGTTCTATTAGCAGCTAAGCTAGGCTACAACACAGGCTAAAGAATTACGGTCTCATCAACAATTCAAGTAAATGCTTTGACTATTTCATCTGATTCTTCAGATCATACATCGTGGCGATGTGATGATCGAATAAAACACATTAGATGATAACATTGCAAATCCGCTGACGAAAGCTGTTTCTCAGCAGAAGTTTGAGCGAACTTTACATAGTTCAGGTGTAGGACACTTGAGTGATTGGCTATAGGCCAAGTGGGAGATTTTTGGACAATTATGACCCATATCATCACTATTTGTACAGAACATGGTGTTGTTGTACAAATTAACTATGTGACAAAGGAAATTGCTGTTTTATCATTTGTAATTGGTTTACCGAGATACATAAATGATAAAAGTCCATATGATTAGTACCAGATTAATAAGATATGAGACAATATTAATCCACTAAGGTTTAATCATTGAATATCCCTAGTCGTAGTATTATCGAGACTGGACATCGATAATGCAGAATAGACTAGTATTACACTTGTGCGTGTTATGGAAGCGTAACGACATAGTTCTCGTATATTTGGGTATTGGATACTCATGCAAGTGTAATAGGAGGTTCTGTTTACAGATGATACGGAAACAGCTTCGCTCTGGATAGACCCCTCGGAATCCCATTGGTAGTATGACTATGTGTCTATGGGAATCCGAATCAGGGTAGGTGTATTTGGTCTTAACTTGAGACTTGCATCGCTAATACTTGCGACAATCAGTATACTTTGGTTTTGGTCCTGCGGGGCTTTAACAGGTTATGTGTACGCCTCTTCTAGGTATACTGAGAATTATAGTGTATTGGGTGTGATGTCAAGATGGAAG
Source organism: Zanthoxylum bungeanum (assembly GCA_019454045.1). Lineage (NCBI taxonomy): Eukaryota > Viridiplantae > Streptophyta > Magnoliopsida > Sapindales > Rutaceae > Zanthoxylum > Zanthoxylum bungeanum. The sequence continues at coordinate 8,865 of SKCR01007330.1, read as the reverse complement.
TATCACTTCAGTCATATGGAGATGATGATCACGTAGGATACGAAACTAGTACTCTTAAGTACTGCAGTCATCGGGATAATATGACTAGGTCATGATTATTCGATTATAGAGACTAGTTACCAGAGATATGATATGCTTCGTACGGGGCAGACACAATTCCAGCCCCAGGCCTAACATGTAAAATTCGATACTGGATCGTTATACGCAATACTTCGTATGCTATGCCTGATAAAGATTACATATTCCTTTAAAGAATATTTCTGGAGAATTGGGTAGGGACGGTGCTTTGCTAGAAGCCAACCATGTCTTGTAAATCGGTAAGAACGTGGTACTGGGTACGCACGTATTCGGATAGTCCGATAACCGTATTTACTGCCAACATATCCAGGGATCTCTTGGGTCGCTTCCCGAAGATTCACCGATGAGATTTGACTCGAACAGAATTAATCTGGGATTAATTATGAGAAAGAAAAATAATCTGGGATTAATTACGGCAATAATTAATCTGAGAATTAATTATCTGAGAAGGAATTAATCTAGGATTAATTGCGTCGAGAATTTATCTGGGAATAAATTCGTCGAGAATATAAATATTCTTTCCCTAAATTAAACACACCCATATTTGCTTGATTTATTCCCTTTTCAAGCCATGCACACACAAGGAAACCCTAGCATGCACCATTATAAAAAGAGACCTATACCAACCCTAATTCTTCCTTGGCCCCTCATCAACTCATGACTTCTCTCTCTCACCCATCATTCTCTCTGATTCAACAGACACACGCACACACAACCTTCACAACTCACAGCTTCATCACATAACAAACAACCCTACACGCCACTAACCAAAAGAAATTAACGTGAGCAACTCACCAAACCTAAACACCATGCACAACCGACCCAGCTTCACGCCACACACATAACAAATAAACCCTTCCCCCAACCCTCCAAAAGACACGCTCCTCACACAAATAAGCCAGCAGCCCCTTACGATAACATCCATTCCACACAAAGACCCCACGTTCAACGCATAATGACAAAACCCTAAAGCCAAGCCATTCACCTTACACGTCCACTCACATCCCCTAAACAACACCCTTCCACCAAGTCGAAGACAGCCCCCTTCAAAGCAATAACCCCACTGACTGACCAAGCCACACGTGAACAGACTCTTTCCAAGTTATTTTGCGTAAACAATCAACAAGTAAACCCTAAAACAAACCGACCCAAAGACTATCCACCGAGTGAACAAGAACACTGGGCCTAATCGACAAAAAAACACCAATAAATGTAGCCCTTAACTTCGACAAAATCAGTCTCCAAAAACCCTAAACCGAGCCTTAAAACAGTGAATAAAATACCCCAAAACCGTGACCCAATATCACCCAAAAACAGTACCAAATCAGAACCAAAAATCAGCCATTAAAGCAGTCCAGAAAACGTCCCGAAACAGCAAAAAAATCGTTACAAAACAGTGAAGAAATCGAGACAAAACAGCAGCCCAAAATGGCGGAAATATTGAACCAGAAAACTAGAAAAGTTACGGAGCATTAACCCTTCCGGCGACGTCCCAACGCACTCCTGAGAAACGACTTAAAAGGTAAGACCTGAGGGCCCCATTTGTTATATTTTATTTTGTTATCCCGGACATGGCATGCTTGGTTAGACGTGGAATACGTCCAACCGGGCATGCAAAGTCTTACATTAAAAACGGCCAAACTATTGGTCACATTTCTATTTTATTATTCCGCCATTTTAATATTCCGCATTTATCTTTATTTCTATTTCGCATTTAATTTATATTTATCATTGCTTATTTATTCCACACTTATTTTCAGTCATTTATCTTCCTTTAATGTTTCGCACTTAGTTTATTATCTATCGCTTCCGTTATTTATTGTTATTCCATCACATGCATTATCATATTTCATGAATACATTGGGTTAATGATTGCGTTGTGTTAAATGGTCGGTGCTATTTCTTGTGGTATATCGGTTGGAAACCCAGACGTAAATTCTGTAGCCTAATCCGAATGGACGGTAGTGCGGTCTGTACTTGGGATACAACTCTACGTACCGCTTGAGAAACTTTCAAGCACGTGTTACATTTTGGTATTCAATTTTGTGTCTATTGTTTCGCCATTTATTTTCTATGCATTGTCTCTTTGTTTATGTATTGTTACTTGATGCGCATGGGCTAATCATGTGAGTTAAAGGTCCTCTATTCGAGGGAAATGCCTAAAGGCTACCTTTACCACAATGTTTTGCCGCGCCGAACGAAGTACGTTTGATTGAACGTGAGATATGTTCAATCGGGCATACGAGGTCCCATATTATTTATTTTATTATTCATGCATTGTAATCTAGTGCGCATGGGCTAATTACGTTGGTTTAAAGGTCCTCAATTTGAGGGAAATGCCTAAAGGCTGCCTTTACCACAATATTTTGCCGCGCCTTTTATTATTCAATTATTTACCTTCCGCATGTTATTGCTTTGGTTACTCTCGTATTGCTATCTAGTGCGCATGGGCTAATCACGTGGGTTAAAGGTCCTCTATTCGAGGGAAATGCCTAAAGGCTACCTTTACCATGATGTTTTGGTGCGCCGAACGATGTACGTTTGATTGAACACGAGATATGTTCAATCGGGCATACGAGGTCCCATATTATTACCTTGTTTATTCATGCATTGCCATCTAGTGCGCATGGGCTAATCGTGTGGGTCAAAGGTCCTCTATTCGAGGGAAATGCCTAAAGACTACCTTTACCACGATGTTTTGCCGCGCCGGACGAAGTACGTTTGATTGGATGTGAAATATGTCCAATCGGGTATATGAGATCCCATATAGATGTCGGCCGTGGTCGCATCTCTTTCATCATTATGTTATTTACCCTTTGCATATAATTACCTCGTTTATTCATGCATGTTTGCTTCTCTGGTCATTTCTTTTGCATTATGTATCTAATTACCCATTTTTATTATTACTGCTTTTACAGTTTATTTAGATTACACCTACTGCACTTATTTGTTTTATATGCCTATGGAATTATGCCTTTGTCTCCCATTTTTTATTCTATTTACGTTTATGGGTGTGCAATCTTGTGTGTTGATTACATTTTCTTACATGTGTTACATAAGACTTGGTTATACTATTGCATTAATCAATTTATTATAATTGGCATAAGTAAGGGACCGTTCCGAACCCAACAGTTTGAGGTATTCCCTTGTGAGGGGTGAGTGCGTCCTTAAATCATTTCTCAGTTCACACTGGGTGGCGACTCCATTTTATTTCTCCGGTTTAGTCCCCCGCGGTCTATTCCGTACTCCTGACCGGGCCGCGAGCCTGGATAATGACGCCCACCTCCGTACCGTGCCCACAGTCTGGCGAATCCACTGGGATAGAGAATCGGCCCCGAAATAATATCTTGTAATGTTTGTGATTTTTGCTTTAGTTAACCTTGTCTACAAGTGGGTTGGGACCAAGGGGTTAATAAAACTTTCCAAACTAAAGTTAGATAATGATTTGGTGTCTTCCTTCACTCACTACCTTTTTATAGCCAAAAGAAAAGCTGTGAAGACATCTAGATAATCATTTACTCGAAGCTTACCTTAAAGTATATTTAAAGTGTTGGACTAATTTAGAGGATCTATTATTTATTCCTGTCATCAAGGTGATAAGAGCCTAAGAGGTAAGGGTATTTAAGAGAGTTCGCTCCACCCCCCCTCTGGGGAATTTTCAATAGAGGAATCCATTTGACAGTTATTCATGTATTGTGAAGTCGTTTTCGCTCGAAGCGGCAGATCGTTATATGGTATCATCACTCGTTGGTACGTACCTTAGGGTATAAAAAGATGCACTCACTTGGTCGCTCGAACCCTTGAGTGGGGAGACCTAGTTGTGGGCAATCATTCATCGGCGGGAGCCTTTATCTATACTCATATAAACCCCCATGTGAATCATAGTTGTATGACCTATAGAAGCCACCCTTTTATGCTTGTGTTTGGGACCATCATCATTTGGATTCATTTGGACTTCTTGTCATGAGATGTGAACTTGTTGGGCCATTTAAACTGGGATGAGTTTGTGTCTTATGACAATTGGGCCAAAAGCTTCTAAAATGTCGATGGGCCGCTTTGTGTTTGGGCCCCATATCATTTGAAGTTGTTTAGCCACCTTATCGTAAAAGTGTAAAACCTGTTGTGCCTTTTGCAACTGGGACAAGTTTGCACCTCACAATAAGGTGATTGAATGCTTTGAAATGATTATGGGCCAACTTGTATGAAAACCTTGATGGGTTTAGAAAGTCCAAACATGATCCAAATATGCTAGAAGCATGAGTTCAATATCCGCACTGACTTTCATCCAGAAAGGATACGCTTTGTTACGGCATATTTGTATAATTTGGATGCTTTTAAGTTCATCCCTATGACCACAGTTGCCGAAAGCCCAAATCGTCGTTTCTAGACAATGGCATGATCCCATAATCGGCTTAGTCCATGTTGTAAACATGCGGTCTTTGTCTTTTACCGATGGAAAAGGACAGAAGCGGCTAAGGTTCACCCCGTAGTATAGGAGAGAACGAATTTGTGTACCCCACATTGGTACATAAAATAAGCCATACCTAGGACATAAATGGACTTACCACGAGTGTGTGAGATATAAGGTTGGAAGGATATATGTTGCTTTGATAACCACTGCATCTCATGCATACACGCATCATGTTAACCCTTGTGTCTTAAAAGCCATCATAGATATCCGTTGGGTTAGGGGGTAAAAGAAGACTTGTCAAGAATAGTTTAGCAAACATGGATATCGGGGAAAATGAAACCGAAGAACATAAAACTTTACGGCAAGGATAAAAAGACCATTGTAAAAAAAGAAGAAAAAAAAAGAAGAAAAAAGAAGAAAAAAAAAGAAAAAAAAGAGAAAAGAAAAATTGATTGTTTTTAGTCCTTAATAGTTATGGCATAAGTTCGATTATGCAAATCTTTGCTTTATGATGAAATCATAGAAACGATAAAATCTTGACGTGCTTTTATCTGATGCTTTGAGTAGTTGATCTATGTTAGACTCGTAAGAACTTAATTATAGGTTCTTAGCAGTGAAAACCTGAGTAGTTAGCAAAGTGACTAGTTGAAGAAATTGTAGGTCGGTGAATGACCGTTCGCCTAAATGTCTATCCTGATTTGCTTGTGTTATGATGTGTGGTATGGTTGAAAATAAAAGAAAACTCTCTAAAGAAAAGAATTAAACCACCTATAACCGATAAGCATGAAGTTACCCATGGGCGAGTATTAGGACCACCATGAGGAGAAATGTTACCTTAAAGGGTAGGTGTGTTGGAGAAAAGGGAAGAAAAAAAAAGAAGAAAAGAAAAGAAAAGAAAAGAAAGAGAGACAAAAGAAAAAGAAAACCATACCATATTGAGCACGGAAAAGCAATTACAGAGCATAATTGAGACATCTAGGTTGGTTTGACCCATCGATCCCAATTTTTAAACGAAATCATTCAGTTGGCTTACCTAGGAATCAAGCTGTAAAAAAAATCTTTGCACACACACACTTTGAGTCTGGCTTAGATAATGTTTTTAAAGTTCTCTGGTTTCATTACTGAGCATTCTTTGAGGACAATGATATGTATAACTATTGGGACTATTTTGTAGCATGTAATGTAGTATGTTGATATGGAATACCACATCACGTGGTCCACCTTGACCTAGTACAAACAACGGAGAGCAGGAAGCTAAACCAAGTCTGGGGGCGACAAGTCTATCACCCTACGAATAAGGGATATAACGGGAACTTGAGCCATGAGACAAAAGAGAACTGAACAATCACCAGAAAAGAATCGGCGGAAAGAAATTATAAGCAGACCCAGGGGGCGACCAGCGACATTTTTAGGAAAATGGCACCAAAGAGCACAAGGAAGGCCTAACCCATCGGAATAGGGAATGCATCCATGCATACATACACATCATATACATGCAATTTGTGTTTTTGTGTCCGCATGTTTCAAAGAAAAAAGGGAAAAAAATGGCAAAGACGAGCGAATCAGCAACGGTTCGAAAATAGACCATCTCTCATCAGTAACGGTTGGAAATGGACCATCTCTCATCAGTAACGGTTCGAAAATGGACCAACAACTCTCATCAGTAACGGTTTGGAAATGGACCATCTTGTTGGACAATTATGACCTATAGCGTCACTATTTGTACAGATCATGGTGTTGTTGTACAAATTAACTATGTGACAAAGGAGATTGCTTTCTTATCATTTGTGATTAGATCACCAAGATGTATAAATGATATGAGGTCCTTATGATTTGTTCCTGGATTGAGAAGATATGAGACAGTATCAATCCACGAAGGATAAATCGTTAAATATCCCTAGTCAGAGTATTATCGAGATTGGACATCGATAAATGCGTAAAAGACTAGTATTACACTTGTGCGCGTTGTGAGGGTATAACAACATAGTTCTCATATATTTGGGTATAGGATACTCATGCAAGTGTAATAGGAGGTTGTGTTTTACCGATGGTACGGGAAACAGCTTCGCTCTGGATAGACCCCCTCGAAATTCCATTGGTAGTATGACTATGTGTCTATGGAAGTCCGAAATCAGGGTAGGTGTATTTGGTCTTAACCTGAGACTTGCACCGCTAATACTTGCGATAATCAATATACTTTGGTTTTGGTCGTCCAGGGCTTTAACAGGTTCTGTGTACGCCTCTGCTGGGTATATTGAGAATCGTAGTGTGTTAGGTGTGATGTCAAGATGGAAGTATCACTCTAGTCATATGGAGATGATGATCGCGCAGGGATACAGAACTGGTTCTCTAAAGGGTTGTAACCATCGGGATAATATAACTTGGTCATGATTATCCGATAATAAAGAGACTAGTTGCTCGTGATCCGATATATGCTTCGTACGAGGCATACACTCTACCAGCCCCAGGCCTTGCATGTGATCATTCGATACTGGATCGAAATACGCAATACTACGTATACTACGATTGATATAGATCGCTTATTTCTGTAAGTATGTTTCAGGAGAATTAGGTAGGCATGGCGCTTGCTAGAAGCCAACCTGTCTTGTAAATCGGTAAAAACGTAGTACGAGGTACTTATGTGTTCGGATAGTCCGACGACCGCATTACTGCCAACATATCCGGGGATCTCATGGGTCGCTTCCCGAAGATTCACCGCGACGTAGACTCAGACTCACACTTTATTAATCTGGGATTAATTAGATGAGAAAATTAATCTGGGATTAATTACGGAGATATTTTATCTAGGATAAAATATCATTAAAAGAGAGAAAACGATTAATTTGGAATTAATCGGTAAATTAATATATTCGATATATTATACGAAATTGGATTTCGACGTGGAATTGAAATTAGATTTTAATTCGGGCGAACGAGTTAATTTAGAATTAATTCGTTAGCGACGTGAATAGTGATTTTGCTAGGCATAATCATTTAATTACGTCGCAACGGAAAATTCGTTAATTTGGAATTAGCGAACCCGAGCCCGAGATTGTTTGCGAGTGCATTCGTATTTCGAATTCGAGTGCGGCACGCAAGTCAATCAAGCGTCAAATCATTAGTCGCATCAAACGTCAAATCATTAGTCACTTGAGTGATGTGACAACTTGTCACTTGATTGATTGAATGATGTGACTTGATGGAAGTGGTTGGAAAGCTTTTTGAAAGCTTGATTGACATATATTATTATTTTAATAATTGGTATATGTTTAATTGTTTTTGGAAAACAATTATCTAACACACATTTTCATCTTTCTCAACTCTTTTCCCTCTCTCACGCCCATAAGGGCTGTTCTTCTTCTATTTTTGGTTCAGTTTGCCGAGAATGAAGGAGAGCCATTTGATGATTTTGTGGCAAAAATCAAGGTGCTAGCTGTTAGACATTATGTCCCATAGCGTCACTGTTTGTAAATGATATTGTATTGTTGTACAAAATTAACTATGTGATAATGAATTGCCTTTTGTCGTTTTGTAATATTATTTACTTTGATATATAAATGGCGAAAGTCCATATGATTAATACCGGATTGAGATGCTATGAGACAGTCTCAATCCATAAGGTTTAATCATTAAATATCCCTAGTCGGAGTATTATCGAGATCGGACATCGATAATGCGGAATAGACTAGTATTGCGCTTGTGCACGTTGTGAGGGCACAACGGCATAGTTCTCATATATTTAAGTATTGGATACTTATGCAAGTGCGATAGGAGGTTGTGTTTTACTGATGGTACGGAAAACAGCTTCGCTCTGGATAGACCCCGCGGAATCCCATTGGTAGTATGTCTGCGTGTCTAGGGGAGGCCACATCAGGGTAGGTGTATATGGTCCTAACCTGAGACTTACATCGCTAGTACTTGCGACAATCGGTAAATTGGTTTTGGTGGTTGGGGACCTTAACCGGTTCTGTGTACACCTCTTCTGGGTTTATCGAGAATCGTAGTGTACTGGATGTGATGTCGAGAGGAAGTATCACTTCAGACATATGGAGGTGATGATCACGCAGGACACAAACTAGTACTCTATAAAAGGTTGCAACCGTCGGGACAATATGACCAGGTCAGGATTGTCCGATTTAAAGAGACTAGTTGCTTGATGTCCGATATATGTTTCGTACGGGGCAGACACATTTCCAGCCCCAGGCCTAACATGTGATCATCCGATATGGTTCGATATACGCAATACTACGGTATACTACGCTTGATATAGATCTTATATTCCTATAAGAAATTTATGGAGAGAATTGGGTAGGCATGGCGCTTTGCTAGAAGCCAACCTGTTTTGTGAATCGGTAAAAAAGTAGTACGAGGTACGT